>CABFVX010002347.1:0-24949 GCA_902151425.1 Timema shepardi | reverse complement strand
AAATAGGTCATTGCTAAAATTCTCATTTAAGTTTATATATTGTTATACGCCATATTTATAATGCTAGACATAGAAAAAGTTTATATATTGTTATACGCCATATTGATAATGCTAGGCATTAAAGTTTAATTCACGTATTTTCATAGAAAGTTTTCTTGTAAAAACAATAATAATAGATTATAATTATTGCACTTCAGCTTTTACAGATATTGTATTAAAAAAAGAATATGTTTAGATTCTTTGAAGAAGTGATATGTTCTTTAATAAGATGTTGGCTGAAATAAAAGCAAAGTTTCTTTAAGACTTGAACTTTTTACTATTCTAGTTATGCCATTTATCCTTAGGTTTAGATATGTATAATTTTAATGCCCCTTTTTAACTTAGCATTCGACCTCGTCGTATTAAAGCTAAATTGATCACTGAAGGAGAACAGTGATATTACCCTCCTTCTAGGAGTGAGTGGCGTACGTTGGTGATGGGTTGTGTACCCTACTATATTTCACAACAAAAACATAATATTGTTTACACTTCGCACTCCTATTTTTCTAAAATTTTTGGTAACATTAAATTTAATTTATTTGTATTGAATCCCTCTAAATCTAGAGCTTGGATTACAAATTCTTGACAGAGACTACCTTGAAATTTCACTCCAAGTAAATAAAAATGAAATCGACAATGCGATCAAGATGATTGAACCATGGGAATCACCGGTAACAAATAAAGTCTCAAATGACATTTTAACAAACTCAACCAAATAAAGTTATTATATTTCTACGTAAACTAATTATAACAAAATCGCAAAAGGCTATTTTCCCTTCAAAAGTGGAAAAAATCTTGAGGTGGAGGAGGCTCATTTACCTCAAAACCATAACCAAATAAGCCTAAATAGTAGTATAAGTAGGTTATTAAAAAATCGTCCTCATTAAGTTGAATTATTTCAGCGAGTAGCACTTTATGATTCCTGAAACCCAGTTTAGGTTCATTTGGGACAAGACTCCAATACTCATACTATCAGAAGACTGGTGGAATATTTGGTAGAAGGTTTCAACAGTAAATAAAATATCAATAGCCTATCTGATCGACGTGAAAAAATATTTTGATAAACAATGGGACTTTTTTTTATCCTAGATAAGCATATAAAATTTAATTTTCCCAGAACATACACTACCTACCCACTCTGAAAGATACTTTTGACATTAGGGCGGTTATAAAGTCAATCAAGGGAATGCTGTGGTGGGAGCTTGTTGTTTGCGCCCGTGTTAGTAGAGTACTTTCAAGAAACGTGGGCGTTTGCATCCTCCTAAAATATACCTTAAGAGTTCGCGCCAGTCAGCGGGTCAAGGCCTTGATACTAGTAACTGGAAGTAATTTAGAGGACATATATGACGTTTATTTTTTGGTTGGTCCTGTTTCTGAACTACTATTTAGAAGGAATGTTGGTAGTTTATGTTAGGTTAGGTTTGGTTAGGCTAGGTTAAGCTATTTTAGTCATTGACCTGAAATCTCTGTTTCAGAATTACTAGTATGAAGGAATGTTGGTAGGCTAGATTAGGTTAGGTTATTTTAGGTTATGTTAGTTTAGGTCAGTCATCGACCTGATTACTGCTGGGGTAAAAATTAATCAATAATTAGATTTTTTTGAAAGAAAATACTATATACAAGTTTTATAAATACAAATAATTACCTTCCTTAGAACAATAAGAATTATTTGAATATACAGTGGGCACTAACACACTTGAGTGCAACCAACAGTTAGCCGCTTAGGCAGTCGACTGAATCAGTTTCACAGAAGTTATGCGTGATTGAATTAATATGTCGGTAACAAGAAGTATGCTAGTAATAGTAACCGATTCGGGTGATTGAATACATTGCTATGTGAGTTATTCAATAACCTCAAGAATATGCTTTGGCCGGATCGGTATTAATTATTGGCTCCGAGTAATTCTATGATTGTCACAAACAACCAATTTGTAGGAAAATCTACTAATCAAAAACAGAATCGAATTCCACATAGCGATTGATTACTATAAATACTATCACTATCGTGATATTACCTTGATAAATGTTCTGAACACATTTTATTTACAGTCCAATTTTCATAGGAAGAAACTTATCTGACTGCAAGAAAAACAACTAGATCTATCTTAAAGTATTCATACTTCAAGCCATATGATATGTACCTGTCATTTTAAATACATATAATCAACTAGCATAATTATCCGACGTTATCTGAGACAATTCTTTTCTATGATTCAAACATACATAAAACATCATTTTATCTCTTCCGTCCCAGTTTTAAATAAAAAATATCTATTAGGAAAACTTAAAATTCCAGCTTCATGACTCACATATTTGTACACAGCCCTCTGCCTGGGGTAGATATTGCACAATACTCATGAGAGCGAGACAAACAAACAAACTTAATTTTTATTACAGATTTAATAATATTAATACAATGAAAATTGAAAAATGACACCTGGACACGGGAATCGAAGCCAATCCTTTGACTTAGTACGCCAATTCTTTAACCACTGAGATACCCAGGATTACTGGAAACGAAGTTACTCATGTATAGCTCAATGGTAAGAATATTGGCTTACTTAGCTAAAGGTCTCGGTTTTAATATCCGTGTCCAGGTGTCATTTTTCAATTTTCAGAAAATATCTTGATGGAGAATACCTCAATAAAATGCATAAATAATAGCTTTGTCTAATTGATTCTTATATATATATATATAACAATAGAATCATAAAATTTTCGTTGTGTACCCCAAAATAATATATTGTATATTCTAATAATATTTATTAGCAGTATCTTAATATACATTTCTTATTTAATAATAATATGTAGGCCTATAGTAAAATCATAATATAAATATGGTAAAAATATATATAATATTGATTAAAATAATATTTTTACTAGGAATTTGGAATACATACCTATATATAATTTTGCACCATATCTATCTACTAGTTTGTGTATCAATGCAGTGATTTATGATCTTAATTTTTTATTGGTATTCTTAATTATTATTTATTTTGTTTGGATTATAAATTGCACACGTAAGATAGTTCAAAACAATTCTATGACTGTTATAAAAATATTTCATTCATACGTGATTATGTTTAGCAAATTCAGATGCTAAGAACTGTGCTAACAGATATGAATATATTTCAAGAGGAGGTCCTAAATAAAATTAATGGAGGAGATGCTGATTTCATTCTGTTTCTAAGCTGTTGTGTTGTATTCTGTCTCAAAATGTTAAACTGACAGTATACTAAACTTTTAATGCTATTAGTGTTTCTTTATGTATGTGAGGCGTGTTCTTTCACTCTGTAACAAGATAATAAGCTATGAGTTTTTGAGGACAAAGTAATGAGAAATATAGGTGGAGATAGTAGCGATGAACAAGCAGTAAAATAAAGAAAGGTTTTTTTAACCACCTCATCTTATTATTTGTTCATGCTTTACACATTTATCATAAATAAACTAATGGGTTAGGGATGAGGGAGAAAGAATCTTAGAGTAATATACTCGCACTTGCAAGTAAGGAAAGTGGGGAAATATTTAGAAAAATCCACCCTCATTAGATCCAATAAGGGTTAGGACTCTTTACCCGTGATCATCAGTCCAGTTTAATACGAGAGTGACTTCACATACGGTTCAACCACTGAAGTGAGCGATAAAGGAACTTCTATAATTAAGAACTCAATGGTTTGTATGTATCTCAAGTCAGGTGACCATACAACAAGTATGGATCATAACAGGTTTTTGCACAAATCTTAAGATAGTAGACTGGAGCTTATAAGACCCTTAAGTAAACCGAGGTGTTAATGAGATGATAATGTTAAAAATGATTATAAGTATTTGAGTGTCCGGTTAGGAATTGGGTGGAAGTATCTTAAGCGAGATTACGTTTTGACGGCCATGAATATTCGAGTTCCTATTGAATTAATAAGTTTTTTTAGTTAGAAAGTATCGGTTTGATATGGAATACTTGGAGCTGTGTATTCATATGGCTATGTTAGAATGCAAGTTAATGGCAGTATCTTTTAAGGTTATAAAGAAAGAAAATGTTTGAATCAAAATAAATAAAGTATTTAATGGCAGCATATTTTATTCATTTAAAAAGTTTTCAAATAAGGCTTCTATGCTCATGAAAAATATTCAGAAACTGTTGATATCACCATTCTAAAAAATAAAGTCTTATTTATCTAATAAATTAAAATTTCGTCTATTTTGGCAATAATAAAAGTGTTTTTCTAAAAATCTGCAAAAATATTACTCTTAAGTTGGGATGTAAGGGCACGCTAGAAAATGCCAGTTTTATTGCAGTTTTTATGTCAATATATTTTTTGGCCCTAAATAAATAAAATATTGCTCCAGTACAAACATATAATTTAATTTTCTTCACATGGTTACCTAAAAATTTCTTGAATATCTCTTAGGGGTTTTCTGGAATGTAATGATAACTTTTTCTTTCCCCTTAAAAAGCTTCTCGTCCAATTATGCTATGCTCATTACATATATTCAGGAACTGTAGACACCACCAGGTGAAGACAACTAAGTTCTATGTATTTACTTGAGTAATATTTTATTTATATAATCTAAAAAAAAAATCCATTAAAACTGAAAAACACTGACCTTTCCTCGCGTCCCCTTTTTACAAATTAAATAGCGTTTCCTAAATCCCCACCATAAATTATATTAATTTTTAACTCTTGTTAAGAAGAAAATAATACTGATTAGTTTTTTGTATCTAATAAAAACAGTATAGGCTGATTATTATGACAAAAACCCGCAATTAAGTAAACCTACATTTTATTTGTGTAGATATTATTTAAAATGTATTAAATAACTCAAGTTATAATTGTAGCTCTAATTAAGCATAGCTTCTTCAGTGTATGACAAAATAGAGCTTATCTTCTTGAGGTAGAAACTTTTTTCTCATCCATTTCACTTAGAAAAGCTGGTAATCTGTTAAGTTAAAACTTAAAATAAACAACATTGTGGAAGTTTTCTTTTCGTTAACACAGTTTTCAAAAACATATACCTTATTGATTATAATGCACAAATACCTTAATCTTCTATATATTAATAAAATAAAGAATTAGTTTGTATCTCTGTCATGAATATGGTGCGATATATAACACGCATTGGTCTGAAAAATGTTATTTATTAGCCCTTGTTTACATATTTGTGCACCTCAAAGATAATTCTAGGTTTTTGATTAGATTTTCTTAAATTCATTAAAAACTGGGACGGATAAAATGAAAGAAGAGATTTTTTCTTTCTGTTTGAAACAAAGAATAGCTTTGCCTGGTGGACGATGTTCCCTAATGTACTAGATAGTATTAAGTTATAATTGAAAAATACTCACATTTAAGAGATAGTGTGAAATCATTTAGAGAAAACCCGGCCTCAGCTGGGACTCAAACCCTGACCTCTTCATCATTTTAAAACCATACTAGTCAATATTCTCCCCTTGTCAGCGTACCAACCGATGTATATTTGTTAATTATATTAATGTGATGTGACATTAATAGAGAATATGATTATAGCTCGACATAGATATAACTGCTACGAAATTACTATATAGTTACTCGATGGCATTAAAAATGGCATTTAGCATTGCCACACATACAAAATTATCCCATCAAATCCATATCTTGAGCCAGTTCTATCCAGTTCTCATCACTACACCCTCCCTATCCATATCTTGAGATAGTTCCATTCCGTCCCCCTCATTATACCTTATCATTATTTTGAGCTAGTTATATCCAGTCTCCCTCATTATACCTTATCCTTATTTTGAGCCAGTTATATATCCAATGTCCCTCATTACACCCTACCGCTATTTTGAGCTAGTTATATCCAGTCCCCCTAATTATACCTTATCCTTATTTTGAGCTAGTTATATCCAGTCTCCCTCATTACACCCTACCACTATCTTGAGATTGTTATATCCAGTCCCCCTAATTATACCTTATCCTTATTTTGAGCTAGTTATATCCAGTCTCCCTCATTATACCTTATCCTTATTTTGTGCCAGTTATATATCCAATCTCCCTCATTACACCCTACCGCTATCTTGAGATGGTTATATCCAGTCCCCCTAATTATACCTTATCCTTATTTTGAGCTAGTTATATCCAGTCTCCCTCATTACACCCTACCGCTATCTTGAGCTAGTTGTATCCAATCCATCTCATTACACCCTACCACTATCTTGAGCTAGTTCTATCCAGTCCACCTCATTACACCCTACCACTATCTTGAGCTAGTTATATCCAATCCCTCTCATTACACCCTACCACTATCTTGAGCTAGTTCTATCCAGTCCACCTCAATACACCCTATCCCTATTTTGAGATTGTTCTATCCAGTCCACCTCATTACACTCTAGCTATTTCAGGTCCATTCTAATGTTATCCTCTCATGTGCGTATAGATCTTCCCAATCGTCTCTTCCCCATTGGGTCTGCTAGTAAATATCCTGGTCACAGGTCTAAATTCTTTCATTTGAGATAAATGTTCTTCCCGCCTTAATCTACATAATTACTATAAGAATAAAAATTCCGTGGGAGGAAAAACGATGATACAATAATGTAACTACACATACCAATATTAAATTAAATAAACCAATATATCTCCATGGCGATAGCCCATTATAATTTCACACCAACCGAGTTGTCACCGTCTTTCGGAGAATATGGTGCAGACCTATGCTGAAAGGTGGTTTCATTTTGTCAGCGCAACAAATCCTTCGGCTTTGGTTTTTTTTTACTGGAGACGTTAATTTTTTATTCAAGTTGTTCCTCATTTGTTCTCACGAAGCTGAGTTGACTCCGTAGCAGGCTCTATGCTTCAAAAAAATATCTGGAAAGTACAGGGGATCAGTATTAAAATATTATTATTGTTAAAATAATGCAATTAATTATACCACATTCAATTTATTATTATTACTACATAATATTTGAGCTGTCTTAATTTTGTTTCTTTGGATTAATAATCTCTTAACGTGCGTACCCCGTCTAAGTGAACCAAATATATCTATATTTAGAGATGGCTGCCATTTCGTGACCATTATATAATCAATAATTTATATGTATCACAAACTGACTATTGAGGGATGTACACAGAGTCAATCCTGATATTGGAATCAAATTAAATTAGAACTTGTACACTGAAATAAAACCTTTTGCTTTTATACTTTTAGCTTTGAAACCCGCTTCGGTGACGCTGTTAGCTAACACGCTAATTTTTTACTGAGCTAGTCTCCGAGAACGGGGAAATTGAAGTTCTAATCTCACTCAGGTGAACTATTGGTGTTTTTTCCTAAATTATTTTCCCCTCTTGATCCAAATGATGGTTCATTTATTCTATATTCGATCCACCCAATTATTTACCCATTAGAGTAATTAGTACTTAAGCGTATAACCCAAACGGGTAGTAAGACGCGGTGCTAAGTTTTATGTAGCTTTGAGCCAATTATATACAGCTGAGCCATCCCGTGTAGAGAAAAGCTCATTAGCTCACTATTTAAGTTTTAATTCTTAATATAATTTAATTTCATACATTATTATTTATCATTTTATCTAGTGTAGGATTATAAATCAGTGCTAGTAAGTGTCTTTATAATTTTACAAACAAAGTGTACAGACGTTTGATTAGAAGGAGCAGGAAAATAACTAAACGATTGCAAGAAGAGGAAGAAAAAACTATTAGATAAAGATGTCGACTTCGGTGGTCTTGAGTTAAAGTGCTCACCTCAGAATCCGTAGTTTGGGTTCAAACCCAGCCAAGGTCAATGAATTTTTCTTGAGCAATAGAAATACGTAGAATAGCTTCCTTCGGAGAGGAAGTAAAGCCATCGTTCCCATATCGATTGTGACATGTAAGAAAACACTGTAAGGTATGTGGAAATACCTTTACTGTCGTGATTAGTATGCTCTTTAATTGTCACTCATATAAATTATCGTGCGTTAAAATAATCAGTCAGTTCAGAAAGTGAAGATTTAATACCTCAAATAAATGAAAAATTAAATAAAGTTTTTTGCTTAACTCTACCAATATTTCATATAATTTTCATTGCTGTGCTCTAACATTCACCTAGTGCAGTCGTGAGAAATGGCAGAAGGCCTATCATAAATTTTAAAATATATTAATGCTTTTTGTTCTAAATACTAAGTGGTTTTTACGTTAATAATAATAAGTGTTTTTTTAGCTAGCCACCCCTTACCCCTTTGCCCTAATACACGTATTTCAATAGTTGTAACTAAATGATATGAGGAAAGTAGAATTATTTAGAGGAAATCTACATGATTTTTCATGTCGAGGGGAGCCTTGGAAAAACCTCAAAGAAAACGACCCAAAATACACCTATTTGGGAGTTGAGCCCCAATATTTTCATTATTGCCCAACCAGACCCAAATTTAGGGTGACATTTAGTTCCCATTTATACTTACGTGGCTTATAATATTATTAAATAATAATATTTAGCACTGCGTCTTACTACCCATTTGGGTTATACGCTTATAATATTATTATTGAAATCACAAACATTGATAAACCAAGATCATAAATATCTACATTAAAAATTATAAATCGTTTTATACGTTATATTATTACTATTTAGCACCGCGTCTTACAACACGTTCGGGTTATACGCTTTAAGTACTAATTACGCTAATGTATTAGGAATTGGGAAGGTTGAATTAGAGGAAGTGAACCCGCATTTGCTTGGAGGGAGAGTGGAAAACCATTTAGGAAAAGCCACTCCCAGTTCACCTGACCGAGATTCGAACCTCGATCTCCCCGTCCTCGGCAGTTGAGCTCAACACGACTATCACGTTAGCCAACTACGCCACTGAGGCGGGTTATATTATTATTAATAATAAATATAATTTAGTATGTTTTATACATAATTGGGCTTAGGAATGAACCTTAATCTAGAGTTAACTTTTGCAACTCAGTGGTATGAGCATTGGTACAGTAAGCTAAGGATCCCGGTTTTCCGTCTATAGCTGTCATATTCTGCGAACTTAATAAAAAAAAACTTTAACAAAATGTCAGATTATGATGATGGTCTGGTTCTTGACCAGAAGATTTCCTTCTGCGGCAGTTCCCACACTGTAGTACGAGTAAAAACTATTCCTAGTGGTAAGTCGTGAGAAGCCAAACAAATAAAACAAATTCAAGTCTGAAAAATAAAAGGCCTAATCAAATCTTAAAAGAATTAAATATATTCAGGCCAAGTATATCCAAACGTAAAACGGCTTAAAAAATTTAATGGCGGTGTGGTAACATCGATTCAAGCTCAGACAACTGGTACAGCTACGTAGTCTGTGTTATTATTATTATTATTATTATTATTATTATTATTATTATTATTAGCACCACGTCTTACTACCCGTTCGGGTTTTACGCACTTACGTTAATGTGTAATGGTAGGGTGATTGTGAAATGAAATGAAGGACCTACAGTTTAACGTGGAATCCGAACCACGGTGGAGGCCTGGCATTCCTCACATTCACAAGTTGTGATTAATGCACGACTTGTCAGAGGTGAAGGAAGGGTTTGGTAATCAGATAAATTTATGCCGGGACCGAGGATTGAACCCCGGCCACCAGTATAGAGGTCTGACACCTTACCCCTAGACCACCAGGTCACCTGTAGTCTGTGTTATTATAACCATGAAACCATTAAAAATGTAAATAAATAGTAAATATTCAGTAATATTTTATTGGTGTTTCAAATTACTAAAATTATTGAGGTGGTACGCCATTCAAAAAGTTTGGGAACCATTACCTTACTGGGTACAAAGCTTGTCGTAGATTGAATTGGATCGGAACAGATCGGAACTGTCGGAAACGGAACGCTACCAACGGAAACGAGTTGTTTCCACACAATAGCGTTTGAAATTAATGTAAGTCGGAAAACAGCAACCAAGCAAAGTACTGTACATCGACTTTTAGTGATAAAGAGTAATAGTAGCAGTGCAGAGGAAGCCATGATTGCTTCTACGTGCCTTGTTTTCTTTAAAATCCCGAAGATTTCCACCATGTATTTTACTTCATAGCACAATCATAAAAATGTTTTTTACCATTGACATGATAGGGTACTGTTGAAATTAAATTAATTATTTTTATATCAAAAGAAAAAAAAAGGAAATGGAAACGAAAATCAACAGGTGTATAACCTGAGTGTAGGGAACGATGAAAACTCAATATTTTAGAAAGTATACAGATAACTTTGTAAAAAGTCAAAATATTACCTTCATGGCAAACTTATTCGTTCCGTTATGATCAGAAATGACGGTTCAAGTGTGCTACTAACTTTAAAAAGTCTTTTCTTATAATTCAAACCCGCCTCGGTGGCGTAGTTGGCTATCGCACTTGTCGTGTTGAGCTCGACTGCTGAGGACGGTGAGATCGAGGTTCGAATCTCAGTCGGGTGAACTGAGGGTGGTTTTTTTCCTAAATGTTTTCCACTCTCCCTCCACGCTAATGCGGGTTCACTTCCTCTAATTCAACCTTCCCAATTCCTAATCCATTAGAGTAATTAGTACTTAAAGCGTATAACCAGAACGTGTAGTAAGACGCGGTGCTAAATATTATTATATTATAATTAGATTTCCCATCCACCTTCTCGAATAAAAAACTTTCTTAAAATACATTATTTAGTAACAGGCTTTGTTTAAACACTTAGTATACTAGTTAATACTCATAGGTTTGATATAAGAAAGTATTTGAAACTATTTTCAAGCCATAGTTAAAAATTATTATTTTTTAATTAATTTTATCTCATTAAATTATTCAGTGCATATACGTAAAGAGCTTTAATATCTTAACTGTATCTTACATACATATTAATATACTTTAAATTTCTTCAGGGCCAGAATGGTCTTAGGCGTCACTTATGAATGATGATTGCAGGAGGATTGAGGTTGAATATCGGTTGGGTGTAATGTTGGTGGTTTTAACTTAATGATTTTCCACTATACTTCTGGACAAATATGGGTACACTTCCTCTAAATTTTACCCTTTTTAACCCTTAACATAATGACGTAATAAGTATATTTTTTCCAAATGACGTGATCTAAAATACAAACATTCTAAACATTTTTTAAATTTGCAGAGGCCAATAGAGAGACCTCACAATTTATAACTTTGAAAATATTACTATAGTTAAAGTAAATATTCATTTAAATATCAGGACTAAAATTAAAATTATTTTATCCCTATTAAAAAAACAGCAATGCTATAACAAATATAAATTCAAAAAAGTGAAACTCGATGTTTTGATAAATATTCCTTTAATATTCGTCTTGATTTATAAAACACCCTTTTTTTCTTCCGTTCCGTCAATTTAAAATCAAACTAAAGTTATTGACCACTCTCCTCAAAATCTAATGAAAAAGAAGCATTATTTTTTCTTTCTATTTCTTTCAAATTTAAATGCTACACTAAACTCAATATTTTGAAGTGAAAAGAGACATAATATATTTTATGAACTACATCACTGTCAGAATAGCTTTCGTCTGTCTGCATCCTCCTATGTCTTGGACAAATCTAAAACTTTCACCATGTAGTTCCAAGCTTGACAGAGATTGATGGTTGTAAAAAACAATTCAAGTTTCATCCACCTTCTTACAACTCGCACACAGAAAGAAGTTAAGAAAGCAAGAGAATAAGGAAAATTAGAGACACTCTAGCCTGGCACAGGGCAAAAAAAAAAGGCAAAATAAAAGAGGAGAATCCCTTGAAAATGAAAATATATCATAAAGGAAAGATGTACAATATGTGTTCTCGTATTTATATGTATAAAAAATCATCCACGTAGCCAAGAACATCCATAAGTTGGTATCCCACCTGTTGTAGCTTTACTCGGTTGAATCTTCCTTATAAAAATTGTACTTTGCGTCATATTTGATTTTTGAAATTATTGAATTGTTAGAGGACTTAGTCTACTGTGAATTTTTGTGGGGTTATCTATAGTAGATAATAAATAAGCTCCTACGGACAGTGAAAATAAAGACATATGAGTAATTAAAATTAAAATTTAGTACTGATATATATATTTATATATATTTAACAACACGTTTTACTATTTGTTCATGCTATAAGCTGGTATATCTATTATTAATATTTGAAGAAAAAGCTAAGTGTCTTACTACAAGTTTGGGCTATATGCTTATGTACTAATTACACTAATAGTTTCAGGGATTAGGAAGGTTCTACTTATAAACAATGTACCCACGTCTGTATTTATGGATGGGTAAAAATTAGGAAATACCACCCTCAGTACATCAGGCCAAGATTCGAAGCTTGATTTTCTTATAGTCACCAATCTAGTCTACTGCGAGTGTAACACGTTAGACCACATGACCACCATATCGGGATGGTATATAATTAATATACATTAGCTGTAAAACACCAATTCCTTAATTCTCTCAGTCCCATAATTTATTATATTGGTTACATGATATATGAATTTGTATTTACAATGAAACTAACAAAACATATTATATAATTAAGGTTAATGGTAAATCTAGTATATAAATGTTGACGTACATTTACTAAGGTTTATACATTTTTATAATACCAAAATTATTAGTTTCACTAAGCCTAGAAATGTATAAATTAATTTATTATATAAATTCATTTCTACCCATTTCAGTGGTCACATGTCTAAGATGTCACTTTCACAACAAATTATAGTATGAATGATGGGAATAATGGGGATAGATTCGTGATCGAGTGTAATAAGGGAGGTTTTTACGTTTAACATTTTTTACTCTCCCGCTACGCAAATGCAATATAATAATAAGTAAATATAAAATAATATATTAAGAGTTTAAAATATTACAAAAACTCAAAGAATATTTTGAATGTGTCATCAAGTACATAAAATGAATACATTTTTCTTCAATATTTAAATTGTTAAATTCAAATAGAATACATTATGAGTCATACATTTACTATAATATAAGGGCTTTTGTTTATAAAACTACCATCAGCTATCCAAGGTCCAGCTAACATATTTTTCATAAAACTACATAGTCAAAACCGATATAAATCATTATTCTCACTCTAAAAATAATCTTTCCTAAATCAACCCCACCTAGTTGATATTTGTAAAGAGTTTACATTACAAGTTTGCAAATGAAGAAGGCCTAAAGATTTTTGTATTCAAATTACAATGTAAAATAAAGTTGAGTAATATGGTTTTCCTAAATGGTTTCATCCCTAGCCCTTCACACAAATACTTATATATTTGATATGAATTTCCTCTTCTCTAATTTATTTTCATTAATGTAAATATACTGATAGTTAAGTTTAGTAGCTCTAAAAATTTTCAAAAATCCCCAAATTTACATTTCTATAAATTATAGGCCCCTACTCCCATGCACAAGCTGTATTACACCGCATCTTACTATACGCTTGGTCCACGAACACCTTTACTACGGTAAATAGGTAGGAATGAGGAAGATATAACTTAAAGAAAATGGGCACATAATAATGTTGATTTTGAAATTATTTATTTGAGGTTTTTATTACGTGCACCTTTGAGACTGTTTGATTATATAAGCACATAATAATGTCTAGGAGCCTGAGCAAGCAGGCCTACCAATGTTGCTGGGAATTGCACTTTCACATAACTTCCAAGTTTTTTAACATTCCACAATACACATGGGATCGATGGCTTTACTTCCCAACTGAAGGAAGTTGTGCTACATATTTGTATCATTCAATAAATGTACGTACCCTATAGGGTTTGAACCCACGAGCATTGAGTCATGAGGTGATCTCTTTACCATAATATTTCCAAGGTCGATCATTTAAATAATTGATAGAAATAGTTGGAAACCATCCTGTGAAAAACCAATCTCCTTACACCTTGCCAAGACTCAAACCATAGCCTTACATTCACCAGCAAACAAGATTAAACGGGATTTGACAAATATAATATTCGTCCACCTATTCCTGTAGTGATGCAGGTAAGTACTAATTTAAGTTCTATTAGACTATAATAATTACTAAACAAATATATTGAAGCTACAATACAACATGCCAAAAGATTTCTCTGAAATTATGAAATACTAAATAACCTAGATCTACCGAAACGATTCAAACAATTATTTTTAAAATATTTCTCAAGCATACCTGATATGAAACAAATACGGTAGCCGCGAATTTTCTCACCTACTTTTATTGTTACAATTATTATTATAGTCACCGCATCATAATACCCGTTCGGATTGTACCTCAATTTACAAATTTCTTTGATGTGTTTGTGATTAGTATGTTTTAGTCCAGCGTAAATGTACCCAACTTTGCGTTTAGGAAAAGTGGAAAACTATTTAGGAAAAACCACCCTCGATGTACCCGATCGGCAGCTAGACTATTGTGAGATTAGGGCTACCCTAGACCATTCAGCCATTGAAATGGGTGGTATAAGTTTAATAAAAGTAGCAAGAAAGACATCTAGCTTACAAACGAATATCAAATGGGTATGTGTAAGAGAGGGGAGGAATTGAAAGCAAACATATAACATTGTAGAGAAGAATGAAAGAAGAGTTGGTGAAAGCGTTTCAAAAAAGAGTAAAAAAACTTGGCGGATAGAGGGATGAAAGGGTGTAGGTAAGGGGATATAAAATATGGGGGTGAGAAAAGAGAAGGTTTTTTTGGGGGGTACGGCGGAAGTAAGTAAGGTGATTCAGGGACACGTCACAAGAATTTTAAAAAGATAAAGGAAACACAAAGTGACGGCAAAGAAGTTGCTCCTTTTTTTTTTAAGTATGGCGCATGGATATGGTCGGTAAACACCTTGATCCAAGTCGCTGAAAATAATGCCAAAACAACGAGGACTGGAAATGGAAAAGCACTTAGTTTGAGTAAACGCGGTAAGCCACGCAAACTCTTCCCCTCAACCCGGTACTATTTTCCTCCCTTATCCACACCTTAAAGTTTCTTTGTAATACGCATTTAAATATAACTCAGTGGAAAAGGAATCTCCTACGAAATTTATGAAGCATGTTTAGCTTCAAGAAGTTTAATATAATAAATATTACATATTACTGACACCCACACCGATGGTCAAGTAGTATATAAAGTAGTATTAATATTTCACAATTGATTCTATTGACGTGAAGGTCGGTAGACAAATACCAAGTGCGCTCGGAATTATTTTTACGTATCGCTCTCTAACCTAATGGGGTTGCACTACTTTAAATATAGCTTCAAAATACCTGTCCCTAATTTCTATACATTAAAAGTCCATGATGTGTTGAATATAATAATTAAAATATATATATATATATATATTACCCACCCCGTCTTACCTATTATCCAAGGTTTCAATTTCTGCAAAAGGTGAGGGTGAGAAGGGCTTTATTTATATGAAATGTTCCACACTTGCGCCTAGGAAAGATGAACCAACCACTTGGGACACCATCCTAGGATACAAACGTTGACATGGTCACTGGCAAACCAGACTAGATGATTCTTCACATTTAGATCGTGTGCCCACAATAATTGTGGTTTGACATAATAATTAGGGTAGCAATATAAACAAAACTACAAGTCTTAAACTAAAAGATATTTTTTTTTATAAAACCCATATTTTGTAACAAAAATAATATTACTGTATAATATTTAATAGAAAAATTAATATATTATTCATGTAATTTTAATAGTTTGGTATTAATAAGCGTTTACATACACCCTAATAGGTCCATGTTAATCTTATAACATGTTATTTATATTTTTTGTTTTAACTAAAGGGACATTTACTCGCACCAGTGGGTTCATGGTTAAGGATGCGTGTCTCATCTTGTTTGTTTTTGCATTGAATAGGAGATCAAAGCTCTAATCTCAGATAGATATACTGAGCCATTTATCCTAAATTATTTACAGTTCTTTCTCTAAGTAAATGTGAGTACATTTCTTCTCAAATATACCTGCCACCTTGCCTAGCCCTGTTATCTAAATCTCTGAGTGCAAGCATCTGGGATTCGAGCCCTACTCTCTCAAATCGATTACAACCAAGTTATAAGTGAATCTCATTGGTTTTTTTTTTTCAGTTTTTATAAAAAAAATAGTTTGCCAAGATAAATCAAATATTTCTCCAGTGGTAACATAGAGTTATATTTTCTTAGCATTGTGATATAAACAGTTAATTATATCTATCATCAGCATAATGGGATTAGATGATAAACTTTTTATATGAAGAACAAGTGACCTGGCGGTCTAGGGGTAAGGTGTCGGACTTCCGTGCTGGGGGTCCAGGGTTCAATCCCCGATCCCGGCACAGATTTATCTGATTACAAAACCTTTCCTTCACCTCTGACAAGACATCTTGTGAATGTGGGGAATGCCAGGCCTCCACCGTGGTTCGGATTCCACGTTAAACTGTAGGCCCCTCATTTAATCTCACAATCACCCTACCATTACACATTAGCGTAAGTGCGTATAACCCGAACGGGTAGTAAGACGCGGTGATGATAATAATAATAATAATAATATATTAAGAACAAAATTGCCATTAAATTCCAGGATAATCCTGTTAAATCTTCAAGAATTGTTTAGGTCATTATCTGAAGAAAATTACATTCCATGTTTATACAGGGGAATTAATTGATTTATTTTGATCAGATTTTTTTTTGTATGAAAAATGCAAAAACACCGGCCTTTGCTCACGGCCGATTCTTCCCAACCTTAAACAGGAGTTTAATCCTCGTTTTAAGGCCTGACATATCAGGGTAATATATTTTGATATAATCGTGATTTTATAAAGTCATCCATGTCTTGATCCATATGTCACGTATCCACAAGGCACATCTTGACAATAATAGGTACCTCCAATCCCTTGTGAGTGATAACCAGATATATGTTAAGCACCCATAAATCCCTTCCACCACCATCTCTATTCCACTGTCTCAACCTAGATCATCGTTTCAAGGGCCATGTCTGATATTCTGGACAGGAAACTAAGTCTCTAATACCCTCGTAAGCACTTATCAGTAACAACAAAATATGGTATAAATATCAGAAAGTGATAATGATATTACGATCGTATATCACTTTTGAAGACCGTCTCTATGGTATTGTGATGAGAGTTTCTGGCTAAAAATCCAGAGGTACTAGGTTCAATCCCTGGCACATCCAGATTTTGCTGCGAAGTAGCGGAACTTAAACGGGGTGAAACGTAGCTTTGTTATTATAAAGAGGAACTATTTGACTAAAGAAGTACTGGCTCCAGTCCAGTAAACTGAGATTAGCATCTGAATGGTTCGTTGTGCTGACCACATGAAATGTTGGCACTGTTTTCGTCAACTCTCATGCAGTGGCCACTCAG
Source organism: Timema shepardi (assembly GCA_902151425.1). Taxonomy (NCBI): domain Eukaryota; kingdom Metazoa; phylum Arthropoda; class Insecta; order Phasmatodea; family Timematidae; genus Timema; species Timema shepardi. Next base: position 7,589 of record CABFVX010002347.1, on the reverse strand, counting down.
TCAGTATACTTTGCTTGCGGGCTTGCGGACCAAGATACATACTATAATTATTGGTCCTGTCAAACACTTTCCAGGTATACCCTTTAAACAAAATTACTACAAAAATTTTAGAAAATTTATAATATACAAAAATAATCTATAAGTTACAAGTCTGCCCCAAAAAATCACAAATAAAAAAAACAACGTATGCCATGTCAAACACTCCCATAGTAAGCCTTTTAAATACAATAGTTTGATCAATTATAAGATATTAAAAAAGTAATTTTTTTAAAATCATTGATGATTAATCTTAAGCTATCTTTAATTTGAGTATAAGAATCATTTCTCTTTAAATAAGCGTTTATAACTAAATGATCACTATCAAGCTAATAAAAATATATTAATCTATTTTGGCTCTAGCCACACGGACAGACAGACAGACAAAGTGTTGATGGATAAACAGACATCTGGACATATGATCAGACAACCAATAGGTGAACATACATATGGATATACATCCAGACAGAGAAGAGATGAAATTAAATTAATTGAACAGACAGATAGACTAATTCATGGAGACAGACGTAATTGTAAAACCAATATTTTTATTAGTTTGGAAGCACATGCAAATTCAATATTCATCAATTTTTCATAAACTCGAGGTAAAATATAAATTAATTTTTATCTAGTTTTCATTTATGAAAAATTAAAAATTATGAGTAACACGTTAGTTTTAGCCACGTCACAACAGGAAGTGAATATTTCTTAAATCCACTTCGATGACCTCATGATCTAAGGCGCTACTCTCGTAGTAGACTAGGCTCCCAATGATGGGGAAAATCGAGGTTCAAGTCTTGGTAGGGTGTACTGAATATAGTCTTTAAAAAATGGTTTTCCACTCTACTTCCAAGCAAAAGTTCCACACTTCCTCTAATTATAACCCTTCTAATTCCTAAAACCATTAGTGTAGCTAGTGTAGTACATAAGCATATTAAGACGGGGTGATTTATTTTAAATATTCTACTATATAAATTGTGATATACGGTCTTTAGTAGTCTACCAAACTTCTATATTGTAACTAACTAAATAATAAATATATATAATATTTGTTAATAATGGCTATAGCTGCATATAAAATAACATCTTCTTTAAATTTAAAAATGACACCTGGACACGGAAATCAAAACCGAGACCTTTAGATAAGTAAGCCAATATTCTAACCATTGAGCTATACATGAGTCACTTCGTTTCCAGTACTCCTTGGTATCTTAGTGGCTAGAGCATATGCATACATAGTCAAGGTTCTTGAGTTCGATTCCCGTGTACAGATGTACTTTTTAAATTTAGAGAAAACTCTATACGGTAGATTCACACGTTCATCGAAAAACAAGACCAGAAAAGAGACCTGATCACGTGAATACAAGAATTCAGCGATATCTGCTTTGTCACTCTACACTAGTAGAAACAATTTCGGATTTTTTTGCGCTCCTACATAAAATCTTCTTGGGAGAACCAATGACATCACAAAACCAACCGATTCAATCAGCATTTTCCTATTCGCCTAAATATGCTCCCACTGGATTATTTTTATCAAACTGTTTTGGAGTGGCACACAGAATGTGATGGTCGTGGAACGGACATCAGAAAATTGAGGCCAAATGTTTAATATACATACAGTTTTAAAGGTTTAAAGAGGGTAGTCTGCTGCTACTCTAATACAAATTATGTCAAAACTGCACATACTAAGGTAACATTTTAAGGTGGCCAACCTGGTCAGTGAGAAAGATGTATCAATCAATCACAAGTCACATGTTTTAAAATACAATGGTACCCTGTCCCTTGGTGGAACCAACCTCTATTGAGTCTAAGCTTTTACTTCCTTGAGCCCTTCATCTACAACCACCATTTGTTATTTCAGTAAGAAAGTACTACGAAGCTTCTTATCTTGAGGTAAAGTAGAAAGATTGCTTGTAGTTACTAAACATCTTAAAATTTTCTGTTATGAGCCTATTGAAAGTGACCATTTTTCTAGAATCAGGCCAGATTAATAGCTTTTTTTAAAATCAAACCTAGTGTAATAGATCTACAAATATTCTTAAAAAAGTCGTTGAAATGAGCAAGTGTGATTGTCACACTATTATTTTTTATAATAATAAAAGTCGAATTATATATTTTTTAAGTTAAAATAGCCTCTTTTGAATGACTCGAACTTCAGTTTGGCATGAACCATATTTTTAAATAACACATCATAGAGCTGAACGTCTTCGCGGCCATTTCTCGTTTCCTGAGGTAGCCCTCTTAAGTTAGAACGAAGCTATCCACCAAACTCCATTTATATTGACTTTTTATTCAATTGTGTTTAAACAATTTCCAACTTAGGACACCTTTTCCTCCTTATTTAAAAAAAAACATTATTTTAATAACTGAACATTTTGTCTAGATCTGTACTGTTATCGAGTGGGTGAAAGTGTGGAATACATGTTTAAAGAGATATTTTAGAACACATCTCAGTTATTTGTCAATTATTAAACCAAACGTGCGTTAATTGTGCTGTGGTTAAGGATTAATAGTCGTATTATGTTGTGTAATACCTTTAATCAAAATTCCTCTGTGGCTGATTAAGAACTTCCTCGACAAATGATTGGGTTCCCCTTTGCTCGTGCTCTCGCGATCAAAATGTTATTATGTCTCCTGAAGCGGAAGGTAATCACTAATCTGATAACAAAACGTTTGATATATACTGTGGATAACTTGTAACCAAACGAGGCAGAACAATCTAATGTCCATTTTCTTTGAAAGAGATTTATAGAAAATACACGCAAATTTTATGTTCCTACACTTGATCACATTTTACTACTCTATTGAAGTTATTTTGTAAGTTTTGATAGGATAAATAAAAAGTTATAACTGCAGTTCATAAGATTTGATGTATAAAAATAAGTAAAAGTAGTTCAAAGACTAAATTTTCTTACTAAGAACCTTCTAAACGGTATAATTTTTCGCACAATTTATATATAAATACATACAAACATAATTTTATAGCAAAGAATATTCTAAATGGTATATTATCCAATAATATATATAAATATTATATATTATCCAATAATATATATAAATATTATATATTATCCAATAATATATATAAATATTATATATTATCCAATAATATATATATTATATATTATCTAATAACATATATATAGTCCAATAATATATAAATAATCAAATAATATATATAATCCAATAATATATATTTTATCCAATTATATATATTATATAATAATAATTAATAAAATTAATATAATATTTATAATATTTATATATATATAATTTCCAAATCGGTGTTGGTACCATAAGCCTGTTCTGGTATTATTCATTGTTAAGAAAAAAGAATTTTCTTGGAAATATTTAAAAAGTTTTTAATATGAAATTCTGTTAGCACCAACATTGTTTTATGGATGTGAAGCATGGACTTGTCAAAAGAAACACAAGAGCAAGGTGAATGCGATTAGAATGAGATATCTAAGATATGTACGTGGAAAAACTCATGGACAGTCAGTAATGAATGGGTGCTAAAGAAGTGCCGTTTGAAAGGGAACCCAATAGGTCAGTGTGAAATAATTATTTTTCTTTGGTATTGATCATGTTGAAAGGAGGAGTGTGGATTGAGTTACGAAGCAAATATATGAAGGTAGAGTGTCTGAATCAAAGGGAAGGGGAAGGTCATGTAAGACATGGCTAAATGTGATATATGAATGTGTGTAAAAGACGAATTGAAGGAACAAGAGCATGCAAGGATAGGGAAGTGTGGAGAAGGTTAGTAAGAATGGATTAAGTAGGAATGTGTGGTTTTTTTGAGCTATATATACAATTTCTTGCTTATATCATAATGGAATGGCGTAGTTAGGTATATATGTATGTTTTAAAGCTAATTTCTTAACTATAAATAGCCATCAATCAGAACTATTATTTCTGTGATTGAGCTTTGACGCTGAAATAGCTTTCAAACACCTCAATAAATGTGTACCCTGATTTTGGTACTAAGACCATTTTAAAGGCTTTATTTCGTACCGAAGACATACTGTATAGAATTATTTTGGTAAGATACAATGCCTTCCAAAACAGTTAGAGGACGTCTGCTCTGGAATACCTTCCTTAGTACCAAAATACTATATACAATAGGATTTTTGAACCAAATAAGGACTTTAGAAATGGGTCTCCAGCCCAAACCATGGAATAGTGACAAAAATATAATTTGTAATAGAGCGCTTCCAAGCAGGCCTACACCTTTATTTCCCCTCTTATCCTTGAGATTAATTAATAATTACTACATTAAACTGAGGGAAAAGCTTTTATTTTTCTAGTTTAACATCTGAATCGATACCATGTGGAGAACCAAATCTTTGAAATTCAATTGAAGACTTATTAGGAAAATTAGGTTAACATTGACGTAAATCCAATAGCCATGATAGTGACAATGCACAATTTTACTATTAATTACTAGAACCATTTTTTTAAATTGAACTAAACAGAATCATCCCAGATTATGATTATTTAAAATTCATTTGAAATCTCGAGATAAATTTTAGTGACATGGCTTGAAACTCAAATAGTAATAGCTTCTTGAAAGTACAACCATCAACTGTTAAAGCTTAGGAATAGTTCCATATATATATATATATAAGCCTTATATCAATAGCACCAAAATTATGCAGTTCAATTTTCCTGCAAAAGAACATTTTAGAATATACAAATACGTTTATTTTTGAACAGCATGGTACAAATGATCCGGGATATACGCCCTGTACTAAATACTCTACAGGTTTAAGGGTGAGAAAGGATGAATTTAGAGGAAGTATATCCTCATTTGCACGGTGGGGGAGTGTAAAACAGTTAAGAAAACACCTTCAATACCCACAACTGGGATTTAAGTTAAGATACCCATCATAGGTAGTCCATTCTATAGTGAGAGTAGTGCCCTAGACTATGTGGATACCGAAGCAGACAATGTTACGCTACTTGCGAGCAAAATTGGAAAGTTTTAATAATTGCATTAGTGTTCTTTTATTTCTATTCAATAAATCTATCAAACCTGTGAGCTGACAATCCCATGACCTGACTTATTGAAAGTATTTATTATTATTATTATTATTATTATTATTATTATTATTATTATTATTATTAGCACCGCGTCTTACTACCCGTTCGGGTTATACGCGCTTACGCTAATGTGTAATGGTAGGGTGAATGTGAGATGAAATGGAGGACCTACAGTTTAACGTGGAATCCGAACCACGGTGGAGGCCTGGTTTTCCCCACATTCACAAGATGTCTTGCCAGAGGTGAAGGAAGGGTTTGTTGATCAGATAAACTTTTGCCGCGACCAAGGATTGAACCCCGGCCGCCAGCACAGAAGTCTGACACCTTACCCCTAGACTGCCAGGTCACCCTATTGAAAGTAGATTCAGTAACTTTTCTATTTGTCGGTTAAGAAAGTTCCTATGAAAGCTGGACTGTAGTGGTTGTGCATTGTCTGTGTGTACTAGCTTCTTTACTTTTCTCGCTGAGAAACCTAATTATCACATTCTATAATCAATGGTGACCAGAACATAGCGCTTGATGGAAAAGTTCGCATTTTCATTCGGGAGCTTTGATCATTTTATTTTCTCTCTCTTACTCTAAATCTATTTTTTTTAAGAGAGATCCTTTGTCTCTAAGCTTCACTATCCTTTTATTTTTGTAATTCTTTTTGTGTCCGTTCTGACACCCTCCATCTCCCCTTCTTTCTAACACCCCTCCATCCATTCTTTTAACTTACCCCCTTCCTTTCACTCTCCTTGCCATACTTCTCGAACATCACTCTACTTGTCAACTCAAATTAACTGTTTCTTAGCGAGCAAGTCCAAACGTTGACCAAAATTCCATTAAGTGAGAGTTTATCTATAGTCTTAGGAGGGGAAATGGACACACTTAAAAGTTTTTACATTTTTGGATGGGTATGCTAGACCCATTTCTGCACTTAAAGTAATACTTGAGAGAGAAAAAAACAGTTGAAAGTTTTTTTTAGCTCTTATAGTTTTATTTCAATTGATATGTTTAAAACTATGGATGGAAAATTCTCAATTCAAAGCTTAAGAGTGAGAAAGAAAATTTAAATCAAGTGTAGCTCCTTTATTAAATATACTTTTTTTTTAGATTCCTGATAATGTGATTTTGTTAAATGATCTTGTAGAACAATATACAAATATCTTTATCCGTGAGCTTCCTGGCATTATTAAGTGTTATTTTAAATTATTGTTCAATTATAAACATTTTATACCTCTGTTTTCCTGTGTTAAAGTGACCGCATCATTGACCCAATATTCTTGAGTTTAAACCCAGCCAAGGCAAACGGATTTTTTTGGGTCAACAAATAGCCATATAACAACTTTTTTCAGAGGGTAAGTAAATCCGATACTCCCATGTTGGTTTTGGCAAGTAATAGATCGATATAATGTTTTATAAAGTACCATTCGAACAAAATTGTTAGGTTATTTCACGCTTACTAGTAAAATTGAATATGTTTCACTGAGAACTAGCGTCAGGATGTGCATTCGGCTGTAAAACTGTTCCGCCAAAACAAATGTGAACAGGTATATTGACTTTACATAAGTTAACAACGTAAAACTTGCATGTGTGGGATTATATATAGAAAAATAATCAATTACAAACATGTATTATCATTTGATATTTTTATAGACATTAAATCATATTTTCTACTAATAATATCAAAAAGAATAACATGTCTGGAAGTGTAAGTAGTGTTTAATATTTTAAATTATATTGTGATTTACTGAATATTATTAAATGTCACCATATAATTATTTTAGTTGATAAAATCTACATCATATCACAAATGTGTAAATCCTCAAATGGAGCATAAATACAGAGCATAAGATCTACAATGATATAAGGAGGAAGAAATAATGTTGGCCTTTATGAAAATTAACTATTTTCATTTTACGTCAATACATATTATGGTACGCGGATGTAACTTTTGATAGATAGTATCAATACCTATGAAATAGAACTAATAATAAAGTAAAATGCTATGAATATTGTCAGCTAAATAATGTATTCGTATTTTCTAAAAGTTTATTCCTACAAGAATCCTGCTATGGTAAGTGTATTAACAGTGAAAAAAAGGTTATTCAACAGATGGATCCTCTATAGTAATAAGCTGATGTATAATAATGTATTACAGTGTAATAAAAAAAAGGGTGTATTAACATCTGCTCAGCTTTGTGAGGACAAATGAGGAGTATCGTGAATATATAATAAGCGGCACACAACTAGAAAGCTCGCTGACCACATTTCATCATCTATCCTTATATGTTGGCACTATCTTTACCAACATTCAGTGGTCGCTTGGTTTGTATAGCTCACTTGTGGGCTGGTGACATTGAGCCTTTTTGTTACAAAAAGTATATTAATGATCAATTCAATATTTTCCTTTGAAATAAAGAAAATATTTTCCTGTTTTGTTATATATAACCCGCCTCGGTGGCGTAGTTGGCTAACGCGCTTGTCGTGTTGAGCTCGACTGCTGAGGACGGGGAGATCGAGGTTCG
>CABFVX010002346.1:105637-118326 GCA_902151425.1 Timema shepardi | reverse complement strand
GCTAGAAAGGACAGTGATGCTCCATGCTGTTAGTGTAAACATGTTCTGGAGCGCTAGAAAGGACACTGATGCTCCATGCTGTGTTACTGTAAACATGTTCAAGAGTGCTAGAAAGGACAGTGATGTCCCATGCTGTGTTACTGTAAACATGTTCAAGAGTGCTAGAAAGGACACTGATGTCCCATGCTGTGTTACTGTAAACATGTTCAAGAGTGCTAGAAAGGACACTGATGTCGCATGCTGTGTTAGTGTAAACATGTTCAGGAGTGCTAGAAAGGACACTGATGCTCCATGCTGTGTTACTGTAAACATGTTCAAGAGTGCTAGAAAGGACACTGATGTTGTACGTCTGTCTCCCTTGCAGTGCACGATGGCGACTACTGGCGTCTTCTCACTCCTGGGAAGTATGTGATCACTGCTTATAGAGCCGACTACCGGCCCAAGAGTGTCCGGGTCACTGTGGTCAACCAGCCGCACCAAGAAGCTCCCAGGGTGGACTTTGACCTGACCCCAGTGGTGTCCCGGGTGAGTGACCTACTAGCCCCTGATCAAATAGACTTGCATTTTATCACGAATGGATAGTTGGGGCACCTTTTTACTAAATATGTGACAGCTGCACATCACATGACTTGACATGAAAGTAATATAGTAGGCTATATGTTCCCTCTATTAGATAAGTCCATTTGTAAGAAAATTAGAGTATAGTTTAGTTGTATTGATAGTCAAATACAGGCATACCCCAACTTACAGACACTTTTCAATTGCCCCCATGCCCCAAACTTGAGGTACTTGCTTTGCAGATACGACACCTTAGCAACATTGACACTCGCATTGGTTTCCAGTGATTTGTGTGCTTAAAACATTTTTCAAAAATAACCCATATTGTTTATTTTAACTACAAATATGTTATTTAAGACAGTTATGTCAATATATATATTATATTACAATCGTTTCAGTGCCGTGCATGCATCAATAAGTGAAAAAAGAAAGGTAATGTTTTGAGTTGGGAGATTGCTCGAGAACTTAGCCTGTCTTAAGTGTACAGTAGCCCCATGGCTTCTTTGGTGCTGACTGACAGCTTTGAAAAGTTACCAGACCAAATTATGTATCCCTACAGCGAATCTTCAAAAAACATGTGTTTAGCAGCTGTCAATTATGACGTTCGAAATGTAGGTATAGTATATATACCTAAATGTTGACTGTCAGAAGTCAGCTGTGAGCTGTCAGTCAGCACCAAAGAAGCCATGGGGCTACTTTAGGTTATGCTTGCCCTTCATCACCTTGTAACTTTGCTATGTTGTGGTTCAATCCATTTTGAGTGTTGTGTTCATGTAGATCCTCTTCAAATTTCTTCTAGAGGCAATAAATGCTTAAACCAGTTCCAATGGGAACAGCCTGTACCTTACTTTCCTCTGTCCATTTATATCTGGTGCCGCTAAACCTCTATTGTGATTCTTGAGCTTTTTTCATGTCTGTCTCGTATCCATGTCTATACGGTCTGTCCATGACTGTCCTCTGTACAGTTTGAGGAGGAAGGTAACCCGAACTACGACCAGCCTTACGACGACATCTTGCAGGACAAGATGGTGACAGACCTGCGCAAGAAGTGGGCATACCACTCCCTGGGCCCCAAAAGGAGGTATTAAGAACTCCAAGGACACAGCCACATATCACCCCTCTCTCTTTCTCTAACAGCGACCTTTAGCACCGAGTACCTGTGGTAATGTTACACACAAAAATGTATCAACTACAAATAAACAACAGGAACTTTTTATTTGTTCAGACATTAGTGACATGATTCTGTTATTCAAACTTAATATTTGTGTGATAGCTTATTTTGTTAATTTAGATTGTAAGTGTTCACTATAATAAAACAGCAATTAATTTAAGAATTTCAATTGTAGTTTACTAAAATTATATTGAATAAATATATTTTTAAACTTATTTAATAATAATCTCCCATGTAAATAATTGTGAATATATGAAAGAAAGGAATGCTATGTCATAATCGTTGGAGCTCTGATAATTATAAACAGTTAATTGACCATAACTCCAACAGTTTTTGTCAGGGTCCATCACATGCCACTTTTTATTCATCTTTAAAACCGTCTTGACCACATTCATGGTTGTAGCTTCCAAACCACTGGAACAATCCTCTGCTATCTCTATAGATGTTCTGTTGTGACCCTGTTTAAACACGAGTGTATGTCTGAGGGCGCCTAGAACATGTCAATATTGCTTACCTCCATTTTATCATGAACCATATTTTAAAATAACATACCACTTCTTAAATAACGTTGTGATTTGTGGACATCAACACATTTCAGTGCGCCGACCCACTAGAAAAAATGAAGTGTAAACTTTTATTCCTATATTCTTTTTCAATAGAAACAAAAGAATGTGACCATTATAAGTCATAAATGAATCATTCATTAACACTTCTTATTCCTATCGATATAGGTATTTGAAAGAAGGTACAGCAAAGGTGAATAGAAAACACAATATGGCTGTTACAATGAAAAGAACACAGTTCACACTTTTCATTGCTGCCATTGGACAAAGAGGTAATGGCTGCCTCTTGAAGAAAACCTTTCATTACCGCCCAAGAAAAGAGGTTTTCCTTAAAGAGATATATTATTTCTATTGATAGTTTCTTGTAGCTACTGTGTGGAGCTATTGAATGTTTTTACCCTAATAAATATTAGTATATCAAATTATAATTGTTTTTAGAAAATGTGTTTTATGTAGGAAATAATGTTGAATGTGCTACACACAGGGATGTGGAGTCAAAATAAAAACTTTTAATATCATAACAATTTATAGTAGATATATCATTATAATTTTGTACTTTTTTATTATTATTCAGCACCAATATTTGTAATTTGGATTGGCAAATTTATTTAAATACAAATTCACAATGCCAAAAAAGTTTCTCATGAATTAATGTGTATTGGAGCATTTTACTGAAGTAAGTTTAAATTTAAATTAGTAATTATCATACTTTAGTATGAGTCAACCAATAGAAAAATAGTTGGAGTCGAAGGCTTGGCATACCAACTCCGCAACCCTGGTAGCTACACACAAAGAACATGTAACTAAACCTTTTGAGCACTAGTGTTGTGGTTTCTAACTGAGCATCAGCCATGTTTGTGTCATTATTTCAAGATGGCCGAGATACTTTCATCTATCCATTCTCATGTCGACACATTCCAAACCAATGTTAGTTTATTCTAAAATTACAAATTGTGCAGGGAAGGTTTTATTGCTATTTCAAAAAACTTGTTTCAATTACAAACAATATTTACACTTTATTTTGATGTGATGATAAAACACTTTATACAAAAAATGAACATTTGTACAATCGAGGGACAAGATCAATAAAGATTGGAAAAACAAACAAAATATTTAAAAAACATATTTACATAACACATTCATTTCACAACAATTTATACACCAAATCAATTAAATGTATGAGTCTGCAAGTAGATTTTTAAAACTTTTGAGTGAAAACTTAGTTTTATATTCAAATAATATAGAGTAATAGTTTTACTACAAATTTCTCAAGTTGAATTTTTGTAGATGATACCAGCCTTAGCTTTAGAACTGTTTTTTTAATGGTTGTAGTGTTTTTTCTTGTTAAACGAGTTCTGATTCAATTTTTACCCAACTTTTATTTAGTATAGTACAAAGGAAAGGATTGTTTGAAACTCACATTTCCAAGTAATGCACACCCTGTTAAAATTAAAACATTGCAAATTCTTATGAAGTCTGTCATGAACCAATTGTTTATTTATTTAATGACATAATTATAAAAGATTATCTGCATTTCTATGAATAAGGTAACTAATAAAACTCATACTCTCAGTAAATCTAGCATGAGCTTATGGGAACACTACTTTAACCAAATATTTTCAAATGACTACTCTTCTCTTCGAAACAAATAAAAAAATATTCTAGTCCGCTCTCCAGTTTATTTTATAGAATGCACCCGAAAAAATTATTTGAGATCAACATGTTTATAATACACATAATAATTCATTGTGTACAAATATACATTGTATATTACATTTCAAAAAATCTATACTTTATATATTTAAAGATTAGGTCAGTCAAAATTTCAAGAATAAAATACTAACAAAACAAATAGTTTTATTAACATAATTATATGAAGTTCTGTATCTGGTACATTGATAAAACAGGTTTTGTAATGTACATGAAGAAACTGGTTTAGTGCTTCACACACAATTAACATTTTCAGACTTTTTAGGGTTACATTAAGACTAATTATTCATTAAGTTACAAAGAGTTTGATAATATATGTATTTTAATTTTTTAACTATTTTTGTTGTTCCTGCTTTACATACTTAAAAAAGATTAAATTATGTATGTAAATGATTGTCACTAAATCATGATAAATGGAGGAAACTAAAGTTAAATAGAGTAGTGTCTGAATAATTGCATCCTCCATATAGTTCAAGGTAGGATTGCGGCCATCTCACATTTTGAACACATCTGGTTAGTAACGATGTGGACAACTGCACATTCCTAGGATGGCAACATCCTGGATGTAAGGATTAAGTTGCACGTGGAGAGGAACATGTCATAAGAATAACATAAAGGACAACACAGGAAACGGACATTGTATGTGAATATATAATATTGTTTTTAAGGAAAAGCTCTTTTCACTCTAGTCCTATCATTCTTTTCTTTATCAATAGCCCTTTTCTCCAATTTGTGTTTTTTTTATTTCCTCTTTTAAGAAGATGTGTTTCTCACTTCCTCTTGATGAGTTCCTAAAGAATGAAACATAGGTCAGGGTATTGAGCAGTTACGATTGAATTTCTTCAAGAGAGAGCCGTTACCTCTTTGTCCAGTGGCAGCAGTGTAAAAAAAGTGAGCTGTGCTCTTATTTTAATATATTGTGTTTGTTGCCTTTTATCTATCTCCCCTGTACCTTCTTCCAAACATAAAATACCTCAAATAGCAAATAGAGGCTTGCCTTAAAGAGATATATTTGATAATACAAGATTATTTCCATATTTCTCGGTTATTCTGTGTAGTTTGTGACGGTTCGAACCATTGAGACACTACTTTAATGTGTGTATGAAAATTATTCAAGTTCTCAAATTTTAATTATTACTCTGATGAAATGGACACAAAGTAATATTTTATCATATCTCAAAATTATTTCATAATAGAAGTTTTTTTATAGTAAAATACAGTAAAATAACTCTTTAGTATTTGAAGTATTAAAATTACGAATTCTTTAGGATTTTTTAGGGTGCTGTATTTTTTAAACTTTTGGTGGGGCACTATTCATATTTATTTATCAAGTGTTTTCTTACGAAACACAACTTGCAATAAATTGAATTAATGTTTAAACTTTAGATTCATCCCAACATTTTATATATATAAAAAGATACTACTTTATACTACTTTCATTAATTTAAAATCTAGGATTGTGACAACCATTTAACATCGCTGTGACCCAATCAAAACTGGCAACATTCACTTTTCATTCAAAGTGACTAGATCGGGTGGTGGGGGAGTAGTTTGTGGAAAATGGTATAACCATTCATTCAACTTGTGCAATGGTTTGTGCTACTACATTTAGCACCTTTTATCTAACAGTTTTATATACAAATGTAGTGAGTAGGTATTTAATTTCTAAATTCATTTGTTCATTGTTTTCAGTTAACACATGACTATATTAATTTCAAGCTCATACATTAATGTTCACATAAAAACACAATGGCGAATAGACCTTTCACTGCAAAAGGTTTTTCTAAGTTTCAGATGAGCTCAAAATTTGAATTAGTAAACACTTCTCACTTTAAAGTCTTTCTTTCAGTAATATAGGTTTAAATAAAACCCCGAGATAACAATATTAAAGTATTGTTTCATAAAACAAGAACATTATTAGAAGTTAACAGTCTTTAATTGTTTCTAAAGCATAGTTTACTTCAGTGATTAACTTCGCTCGTGTTGCTCTACATCTAACATCTATTGTACATTGACTTTGGTTTTGGAATCACCTACTTCTGTTTCGGTGTTTTGGAAATGCCCCACTTCAAAGTGTCTCTGCCCCCCCAGAGGGGTTCTCTCTCTACACCATTGTCACGTTTCTCTTCTTCCTGTCTCCGCTACTTACCGAACTCAGGGACCCCTGCAAACTGGGGTTGAAAGGGACCATAGACCCATTCCTATGGTACCCTCCGTTGACGAACGTGCCCGGATGTACCCCGTAGATAGGTCCGGACGGATACCCACCGCTGTGCTGGTGGTTGAACGCGGGCAGTGGGGGTACAGGGGGTGGGAGTTGAGCGTGGCTCCCGTTAGATATAAGATCCTCCCCGGTCTGCCCGTAAGGGCTGTGTCTCCGCTCGTGTTCGTGGAGGAGCTGCGATGCAGTCCAGGACTGATACGGACTCAGGGTCCGGCCACGGACAAGAGTGCCACTGCTACCGTTGGATATTGTGCTAATACCTCCGTTAGGGTGAGGTACAATCTGAGGTGACATTTCTCTCTGTTGCTGCTGTTGTTGTTGCTGTTGAAGTTGATGTTGCTGCAGCAAGAGTTCATGATGTTGTTGTTGTTGCTGTTGCTGCTGTTGCTCATCTCCAGAAATCTGCGCCACACTAAACCTCTTCTTGTCGTCCCCAATGTAAGGCTCAAACTGCATTGGTAGATTGTGGTTGCTTTGTTCGCGCTGTGGGGACGAAGTGTTGTTGTTTCCGGGGCTGTTCTGAGAAGGGGAGGAGGGGACAATAGTTATGGAAGCATTTGGAGAACTGAGCTTCTTCCCGTTGCCAACGTGTTTGTCTTTACCAGATTGCTTCTTGACTGCGTTCCCGTTGCGGCGACGCAACATGCACAGGTAGCAGACCACTATGAGGATCATGAGTAAGGCTATACCCCCTACGATCGGGAGGATCAACTCCAGTCCAAAGTCCATGCTCTGTGCAATACGTGGGATGATGGTCTCATCTTGCGCACCATCTAGGGGCCATGAAGAAAGGTCGTATGTGGATGTAGAAGCGGTGGAGGGTGGTGGTGGGGGTGGGGGAGGGGAAGGCACCATGATTCGTACCCAATTTGAGATTGGTCCTCCTGGGGAGTTGTTGGCACTGTCTGCGAAGCCCCGTATGCTCACAAACAAGGGTATATCTAGCAGAGATGGGTTCCTTGTCAAGTCCATTGTGAACACGGTTTCTGAACCCGGGGGCAAGGGGAAAGGGCTCCCGTAGTCCCATACCTCTGACGCGGTCTCAAATCTATCCACAATATCTGTGACACTGTGAGCGAAGCGGAGTTCATACCGGGAGACAGGCAGGCCCCCCATGTCTGGTGCAGTCCAAGTCAGTCGAGCCTTGAGCTCTGAAGCAAGGATCTCTCCTCGGAGGTCACCTATACGTCCGACAAACGGTTGTGACGCAACATCGTCTGGTGTGAACGTGATGGAGATGGGTGGTAAGACACGCTGGAAGGGGGAGAGGGGCTGTACTGCCGGGGTTGGTACTAAGCTGCCGCAACATGGCGGACCTGAAATGAATAAACACATACATTATAATTCAATTGAACTTTGTTTCAAGATTCATAAAAAATAATTGATTGCATAGTAATGTTTGACTAGAACTTAAGTAGCTTCAATAAACAAATTATGTTTTTACATCCATAAATAAACTATTGATCATATTTAAGATGCTATAATGATAAACCTATAGCTTGTAACATACCAGCCTCCAGACTCTGCACCAGTATCGTCTCATGCCATGCATATGCTGTGTTGCTGTTGTCTGTGACCATAATCTCGAAGGTGTACAGTCCGGGCCCTCCCCTCATTGGGGTGAAGTACCGGGAGTAGATACCATCACCCTTCGTCAGGTCAGGATCTGACCAAAGATGACCAATATATCAGTATTATTTAATGTTAGTACCAATAAGATTGGTATTAATAATGTCGATATAAAACATTAATATATATAAGAATTATTTAATATTTAAAAAGATTTACTAATCTTGAATCAATTTTGATGATGTAAGAAACAAGAGAGCTGTGTTCAAACCTACCTAAAAATGGCTTGTAAATTAAAAATGATATCTCAAGTTAAAAGCTAATTTTTATTTCAAGGTTAGTCTTAGTGTCCGACCAAAGGTCATTTTTTTGGCAGAAGCCAAAGCTCGTTTTCTTTTTCGCCGAAGCTGAATAAATTGAATATATTGTGAAAAGACCTTATTTTTATATTAGAATAAAAATTGTGAAATAAATAATAAAAATTAAAGTATAATAAAATTATCAATGAAAAAGTGACTAAAATATTGTTTTATTACTATTCAGTCCTGTCCTAAAAATTAATCAGTTCTTTATGTATATAATAATTAATTACATTAGCCACGGTTTGAGTAAAAAGTTCTTAATAAAGCTGATAGTAACACTAGACTACAGTAACCACAGACCATGTGTCGCCACTTCTGACTATTGACTAGTCTGCCGACAGGGCACCTAAATCCAACATCATGCAGCGACTTGTCACTTGTCACATGACCGCCCCTGAGCCGCACCCACAAACGTAAGTTAAGGTAAGTTGAATGAACCTTCGGCTTCGGCGAAAACTTCCGTATAATTTTGGCCAAGGCCAATTATTTTAATGAAGGTGCAATTTATGGCTAAAGGTGGCCAAAGCCGAAGCCAAGTGTTTGGTCAGACACTAGTTAGTTTGTCATTGGAGTCTTAGTCAAATTATGAAATAATATTCTAATAACCTTATGAATCAATATACCATGTACAAAAGAGCAAATAAACTATAAACTAATGCAGACGGAATTAAAATTTAGTCATGATTTACATCAGGGATTCTTAACCTTTTTTGGCCAAGACTGTACATCAAAATACTATCAACTTGGCAACCCATGGGTCTCTTTTGAAGTCAAACAGTGCTAAAGTAATAATTTAAATGAGTGCGATAATTATTTATTTTTATATAAAGCCGTAATATTTTCTGATAAGTAATTATAGAATGTAATACTAGAATTAAGGAAATATTTCCAGTCTTGAATATGATAAATTAAATATTGTAGGATAACTTCATTAGTAATTATTTATTATTATGATGTAGGCTCACTGCCTATTGGGAAGACATGAGTATTAACATATTTTGTGACCAATAATATATAGTAATAAATAAAAATAAACCTTTTACAAAACAAAATTCCAAAAATAAATTAGTGAATATTTAGGTTGGTTGGTTCGCTAATTTTAACCCAGAGACTACACCAGCCACCACCTACCATCCATAGAGTAATAGAGAAACATTCAGAGAATTTCAACTTCACCAGAGAATTTTTCATCCATATCAATCAAGCTGGTATCACTGAATACAACATCTTGTTTAGTCTAATTACTATTACTTCCTGAGGAAGATGCTATAATAGCATCGAATTATTGAAGTGTGTAAATATGTGTTAGTGTTTTTACTTTTATTTGTGCTCTACAGTTTTCCTAATATTCAATAATAATGTTCTTAAATTGTAAAAATAGCAGAAAAAAGGAAAGAATAATAATCTGTCATGATAAAATATTTTAAGTAATAAGTTATAGGATTGGCTGATAAACAAAAGGACTAGTGGAAAATTGGCAATTGACTAGATTGGAGTTATTAAAATACCTTAAAAACGTTAATAAAGACAATTAATATGAATATCTTGAAATAAAAAATTATACTCAAAGGCATGACTTATCAAAAGTAATTGGTAAATTGGTATGCTATCATTAATGATCTTATTAGTTGAATAATTATATACACTAGTAAATTGTTAGAAAACAAGTTAACAACGAAAACATGTTCTTTAATATTTAAAATATTTTAAGAAGTGACAGTAAAAAAATTATTAATAGAAAGGTTAATTAGTTTGACTAGATTGTTATCCATGTTATCTTACAAATGTGAAAAAGACAATAGTATAATATCAACATGAAACATTAAAATTAAAGTTATGACATAACAAGTAAGTTCTTTCACAAAATTACTAAAATAAGTGTAAAAGATCTAATGATACAAACTTGTTATTCGAGTCAATTGCTATAAAATTTGACTGTGTTAAGTATCAAGAAAATAGATTTAGGAGATTTAATGGAAATCAATGGACGTGTGTGATTCAAGTTATACTTGGACTCTGTTATGATACATTACAAATACAGGATAATATAAATAAGTACAAATTGATTAATATAAAAGGCGTGTAACAAAAAGTAAAAAAAAATATGTTTTGAAAAGTTTGTAATAAATTAACGTTCCTAATCTGTTTGGTTTTAATTCCTAAACTTATATAGTGTTGCTAATCTTGCCTGCGTGATGATATTTTTTGGCGATTATGCCATCATCATGTCTTCAAATTTGGACTAGGATGTTATTCTCGATGGTAGAATACAGTGCAATCTTGATTTAATTGACCAAATAAGTTATACCAATCAATTTAAGTAGTTGTAACATCCAAGTATAATTCATTCACGACCTAGGTTTACTTGGATGACAGCTCAAAATGTTACTAGAAGTAATCCCTAATATATCACTATACCAACAGCTGACATCTATCACTTTGGATGACTGTAATTAAAACAGATGGTGATATATTAATGTGATAGTTAACCACAGTCATTTAGGCCAATATTATTTACATATTTATTTGAGGATGGACACAAAGCTTATTTATCGTTTTATTCCACTTAAAAAAATATTCGCACCACTTTCACAAAAACTTCGAACAAACATAGCTTCAAAATGGCGACCGACGAATTTAAACCATGTGGTTGAACATGACAGTAAACAAGTTTTTTACAATGATGCAGACACGCGGTTGATAAAAATATTTTATTCAGTTAAATATTTCAAAATACGATAAAAATAATCATAAAATCATTTATTGTATGTAAAAAAAAAGATTTTTTTTTCTCTTTTCCAAGTAAATTCGATGCCTGTATTAAAAGTTATTGATGTGTGCACTATATCACACATGATCAATAACGTTCCAAAACGAAGAATAAGTACTTTTAATTATGTTTAAAATATTGTTTTAAATGTAATATATAACAGGTAATTAAAGATCTTTACATTTATAACAAAACAGTGATATTTTACAAGTGTTGTCAGCCCAAAACCTAAACATATAATTTTTGAACTGTTATCCAGGTAAAAACCTATCGTGAACGGACTTTACGCTCCTTATATTATAAAGTTGCTTTGAGAAGTTTATTAAGTTCTGCAAATATATCTGAAAGGTAGGCTAAATTCAATATCTACTTTTTGTTAGAGAACTGGGAAGTCAAAGGATGATTCTTTTCTGACAAAAATATTCCAATCTCCTTGCGTAGGGATACAACTCTTTGAAGTACATTTTCTTGAGATAGCCACTTGACCTCAGAATGACACAAGAAATGGGTGCACTCAGAGCCCCAAGCATTGCTTGCGCAGTGTCAGTACAGACGCTGTGATATTGATTCCAAGACAATCCTTCTTTAAAAACTGGGTTTGTTAAATAAAGAATGTCTTATCCTGTTGTAGATGTAAGTGGACGGCAAAACAAAAATTCCTCCATTTCGTTAAGTCCAGCATTACATATGTAGGCTATGAGATGAGCGTCGTCACATAATTTGTTTCATCCAGTTGTAGACTAAACTGCCCACTAGATTTGATGGCTGAAATCACTTGTATTTTAATATCAATCGACATATCATGGATATGTTTACAAATAGTATCATTTGACAGTGGTATTTGTTTGATTTTATTTACATATTCATCACCACAGGTCATGCGAACCATGTCTATTGCTGGCAGTGTTACCAAATCCTCTCCAATTGTATGTTTCTTCTCTTTTGCAATACACCAAACAACGTGTTAAGAAGCAAGAGTGGCTTGTTAGACAGAATAAACAGCCTTATTTCCAGTGTCGAGACGACGTTGTCGCTTCAGCTGCTGTTCTTTTCTTTCAAAGAAACTTCGTTCTTTAGTGACGCATTGCCGAGTACTTCCCCCACCGTCGACACACTGTGGCGTTATTGTTCCTCAATCCGGGAGGACAGCTCATATGTGGGGGATATATAAATCACAAAATCATAAGATATCAAAAATCTGTTTGGTACCCTAATAAATAAAAGTTCAACACCGACAAAATATCACATAACAAAACCACGGTGGTTTAATTTTTGACGCACTAGCAAGAAGCGCAACAATGATGGGCTGTGCTTATTACTACAGAGTAGGTATACAACTGAAAGAAATACAGCAGTGCCAAGCCATCGAGTCATCGTGTTGGAGAGGAGTGGGTGAGTCGACTATACTAGTCACCATTTGTGTGTTATAAGGTTATACTAGGGATGGAAACTGCCCTCCCCTAATGCTTACATTCAAAGCTCAACGTTGTCAGCTTATCAGAGTGAGAAAAGCTCTTCTTGATAACTGTCTCCCAAGCGGCGTAACAATAGGCAACACTGAAATGACCCTGAATCTGACTAGAGTGGCGGGGAGGAGCAATGTATCGATGAACCTCTTCCCTGTTCACTAGAAACAATTGCTAACAGTACTTTTCAATTCCCATAGATTATAGTGTTTTTATTATTGTTTGTGTGGTTTTGAAAAGATTAAAATTTCAAATTAAGTGCTTTAATTGACTTTTTTTTATTTGGGGGTGGGGGG
>CABFVX010002346.1:80568-97321 GCA_902151425.1 Timema shepardi | reverse complement strand
AACTCTTAGGGAAGGGATGTATGTTATGTTTCTGGTACTGGTATCTCAAGTGTCCATGTGGTCAGTCAGCGTTGTTTGTTCTCAACTCTTAGGGAAGGGATGTATGTTATATTTCTGGTACTGGTATCTCAAGTGTTCATGTGGCCAGTCAGCGTTGTTTGTTCTCAACTCTTAGGGAAGAGATGTATGTTATATTTCTGGTACTGGTATCTCAAGTGTCCATGTGGCCAGTCAGCGTTGTTTGTTCTCAACTCTTAGGGAAGGGATGTATGTTATATTTCTGGTACTGGTATTTCAAGTGTTCATGTGGCCAGTTCTCACCTCTATGGGCATTCCAGTGCTGCTGCCCTGGTAGAATTGGGTGGCGATACTGAACATTACGTTGGTCAGCTTGAAGTATGTTGACAGCAACGAAATGGCGACGTTATATTTGGACTCTTGAACCGTGAATGCCGGTGCTCCGGTCCCAGCGGCCAGGGCGTCTAGAGATCGGGGTCTCACGATTGATGGGTAGTTGATGGTCGTGATGCGGGCCCGGATGTCAGATGCCTCGGCCAAGACAGAGTTGATGTTGAGGGAGTGGTCCATTCCGGGCGCGATCAGGACAATGACGGAGCTGGCGGGTCCGTGGGTCGTGGCACGGCTTTTTAACATCTGTAACGATAAGAGTACCTAGGTTTTGTGGGGTTTATTAGAGATTAGCAATTGGATTATCTAGTCAAGTGGTTATCAAATTTTGGTCCATGGACCACAGTAAGAGGATTGTTATGACACAATCACATTTTGCTTTCTCAAAAGTCTATTAGAGTTTGAGACTAAGTTTTCAAAAATAAGTAATAATAATCTAACCTTAATGAACTTTATTATTTTATCAAGTAATTACTTCCCAGATATCCATTTTAAAGAAAAATTGTTATGTCAATTTTAGAAAACTACCCAACATTAAACTATTATTTATTCTTTGAGGGCTTCAATCAAAATCAAAACAATATCCCAAGGATAGACATATTTTTTTTAATTATTATTGGGTACATAAAATGTAAAGTTTCAATCTCGAGGTCAAAATCTTTCATGGTTACAATATTTTTTCTCTTTATTAGAAAGTAAAATGTGAAATAAATTAAAAAATACCTATTTATTAACGGGCTAACCCTGCTAAGTGAATTCAACTTTGTCTTACAATTACTACACTATAAATGATATATTAATGCTATAAGTGCCAGACCATATGACTTGACTAGAAAGTAGATTCAGAAAGCATTATTTCTAGCTGTCAGATAAGAGCTGGAAAATATTTCTAAGTAACAAAGTTATACAAATATGTCTTTCCTGAGTGATAAACACAAAATATTCTCGGCCAGCAATGGGCGCCTATTAAAATGATACAAATTAATATTGGTATTTAAAGCCCCGGGATTGGGTGCCAATTAAAAACCCCAATTATTTCAACCATCCCACAAATCATAAAATGGCAACTTTCAATTGCATAATTTATAGACTAGGTACTTCATATTCCACTCTCCAAAAATAATTATAAAACACAACTTAACATCATCAAACAAATTGCCACCACTAATGGGTATTCTCACTTTATAATAAATAGAATTCTTCAGAAACAAAAATCCCAAATGGTTAAAAGATCTAACCTCACAAATATTTCAAACAACCCTAACCAACCTAAGTGGATAAAATTTAACTATACACCCCATGAAACCAATAAAATCATTAATATTTTACAAAAACATAATATCAAAATACTAGCATTTGGAACCAACAACACAATCAAAAAACATCTATCCAACTCCAATCTCAACACCCAAAATAAATACAACAAAAGTGGAATTTACAAACTAACTCGTGAATGTAATGCTGCATATATAGGAAAAACTGGAAGGGCACTTTATAAACGTTATGCTTAGCACTTAAGTAACTTTAAATACAATAGAACCCAGTCTAAATTTGCTGAACACCTAAGAACCTCAGGTCATCACTCACCACCAACACCTATCAACCAATGCATGAAACTTCTTCAACCTTCCACCAAAGGTCCAAAAATGAATATTGCTGAAAACCTCCATACAGTCAACTCTTGATTCTATGACATTTCACAGTTCCCTGGAAAAGGGTTGTTATTTCGAAGGGGTCGTTATTGGAATTTTAAAAGATTTTGTTCAACCCCCGACCCTCATACGCAAGAATGGCATTTTTTAGACAACACGTGAAAAAACCCATATCTATTTCTTGAAGAAGTCCATTATGGAGTCCTGTGTTTCTTCTTAGCGCTAGTTTTCTCAATGAAATCTTTCACATTAAAGAACTGCTAACACAGCTCTTCGCTAGCACTCTGGCGCTCAAGTGCTCTTGAGTAGACGTCCCCGGCTTAACATTTTCGTTGTGGGGATGTCTTCAGGCTCTTCTTCCATTTCTTCCTCCCCCTCTTCATCGCTGGACTCCTGCTGCTCCCTGATTATATCGGCGTCATCGAGGGTGCCCCAAACTGCGATGTCATCGTCTGCCGCTATGTACTCCTCATACGTGCAGTCTGGGGCTAATTTCTGCCACGTTTCCTCGTCACACGGCCGAGTAAAAGTCAGGTGGGCAAACGAAGGTGCTGTTGTTGAGCCAGACTGCTTTTGCATGGAGGTGTCACCCTGTGGTTCCGTGGAGGGGCCTGGCTGGGAACTGGCGTCCACTGGCAATGGATCATCTGGGTCTTCGGCGCTGGCGGGAAACACACGGACGGCAGCCTCTTCGTTGACTGGTAGGACAAAGTGGGTGTGTCGGAAGCACTTTTTGACCTCCTTGCCCATGTCGAGATTCCACACCATACTCAGCATGAGCATCTCGCGGAACTTCGCCTTCACTTGCTGAATTATTCCCTGGTCCAGGGGCTGAAGCATGCTGGTGGTGGTCTTTGGCAGAAACACCAGCTCAATGTTTCTGAGTTTGTCAAGAATGGGATGTGTGGGCAAATGTCGATGAAGAGCACGACTTTTCTATTTGAGACGTCCATCTTTGAATCAAAGCCTTGAAGCTACCTTGTGAACATAACCGAGGTCATCCATGCCTTTTTATTAAAATCATATTCACAAGCCAGGATGTTTCCCTTGAAACCTCGAGGTTTCTTGAACTTCCTGATCATGATAGGGTTCATCTTATCCCTGCCATCCATGTTGCAGCACATAAGTACAGTAAGGCGCTCCTTGCTCCTCTTCTCACCAATCCTCTTCTCACCGATGCACATATCACCTTTCCTAGCAAAAGTGTGATCTGGCATTAGGTTGTAGAACATCCTTCCTTAACTCATCAGTGTTGTATACATCTTGAGGCTGATAATGTTAAAGGATGTTTCGGAGCAAGGGCATCCACTCTCTCACTGGTGTTGGGTCGACCAATATGCTTTCACCGACGACCTTGTGGTTGAATATTCTGTGACATACTTTGAAACGCTCTAGCCACCCACTCGAACATTTAAAGTTTTCTATACCCAACCTAAGGGCAAATTCATCGCACCTTCTCTTCATAATCGGTCCATTTATAGGCATGTTTTGTGCTCTATGCTGGCTGAACCACTCCAGCGTAGCCTGTTCCAGATTTGCATATGTCGCACCCTTCAAATTTTTGGGGTTTATATTGTGGCCTTCCTTCTGCACTGCATTCACAATTTCTTCTCTCATTTTGAGAATCGTGAAAAGTGTCTAATTCGGGATCCCATGCCGCCGGGCAATGTCCACCTTTGTAATCTTCTTCTCATCCACTTTCTGGATGATCTCGTACTTCTTCATGAGCGTCAAGAAGGTCCTCTTTCCACTCATTTCGTCTAAATTATAAGTTCATATCAAATAAAATAATAGTGTGGGTCATCAAAAATGGTTCACAAAATCAAACCAAAAACGTAACCAAATTGAGAAATAACAGTGGAAAAAACAAGCCTGACGCGTGATGTAGTGACAGTCGCGCCCGTTGAAACATTGTCCTGCTTGTGGGAGGGGGTGGACAGGGGATATGCAGCGACCTAAATAGGTGCAACAAACACATTTTACGGCCGATTTCCTTAACACTTTCGAACTTTTTCTCCCACATTTTTCGTGGTTCCCCAAAAAAGGGTCATTACTTCAAGAGAGACGCTATTCCCGGGATTGTAGAACCGAGAGTTGACTATATTTATGATGCTACTTTTCATCACAATATTATTTTAAATGAACAAACAAAATTCAAGAATCAATTCCTTATCAATACAATCAATAACCTCCCACAACATGTGGAAATCAAAAACTCACATAAATCCCATCCTAAAAACCCTGCCCTCCTACCATCATAGTTGAGACCTGTTCGGGCCAGTGTTGAGAAGATTAGAACCTAATTTCATTCTACCATTGACCTTAATTTTCATTCTAGACAAACACCATCTATTTTATTTTAATGTTTTGTCTTATCTATATTCAACAGCCCTTTACCAATCGACACACTAGCACCATCTCATATATCAACTTTTAACATTCCCAAAAAAGTTTACGTTGGTCACTTGGTCTTTTCTGGAACACTCATTACAAAGGTTATAAAATTCAAAATTTATCGCACACAAATCTATTGCACTGTGTTAACATCGGGAATAACATCTTAATTCCAATCTGAAGGTAAGCTTAATAGTTTAGGCGTTTTCCTAATAATTAAATTTATATATTAAAACTTTTGTTCTTTAATTTTATTTTTACAACTTGATTACTTTATTAACGTCAGTTTTTGGTTAATGTCTCTGTACTTTCTCATATTGTTAGTTGGATTTTTTGAATCTGTTTTGTTTTGTTACTTTATCACAACTTAAATATTTACTATTTTTGCAATGATTTGTCTCAGACCTGATGATGGCATAATCGCCAAAACATGCCGTCACCCAGCCAAGAGTTGCAACAAATTATATAAGGAGGGGAATTAAAACCATACAGATAAAGAATGTTACTTTGATTCAAACTTTTCAAAACGACAAAAACTTTTCCTCTTTGGTTACACTTCTTTCGTGACAATCAATTAATTATTTATATGATCTGAATTTATCATATATCACAGTGACTGATTAATCATAACCTGGATGACACATCTGTTATTTCAAATAAATTTCCAATTAGTCTTGTCTCGATAGTTAACACAAGCAAATTTTAGAAACCATTTGAATCCAATAACAAGTCTTTAACATTAAATTCTTTACACTCATTTACTAATTTTGTGAAATTATGTTACTTGTTACGTCTTAACTTTCAAGATTAATAACCTAGTCAACTATTTTAACCTTTCTGTCAATCATCTTTTTACTGACATTGGTTAAATATCTTAAATATTACAGAACTTGCCTTCCTTGTCAACATATTTTCAAACTGTTCAACAGTATAATTAATCATTCAACTAATAATTTTATTACTCTTGGCATACTAATCTACCTATAGTTTTTTGTTAAGTCATAACCTTTGTCAACCTAGTTTCTCTATCTCAAGTATTCAAAAATTTTGCATCATCTTGGAATTATAATATTATTAACTCTAACCTAGTATATTTACTAATTTACACTTTTCATTGTTTATCAGTTAATCATTTAATCTGATACTACTTAATATTGTTTTGCACAGATTTACATTTTTACTTATTTTATGATATTTAATTTTTTAACTTTATTACCTAACAATCTCAATGATGATTTTTTTAGAAATGTTATTGTACCTGTTTTATTGACCTAATTTCTTGATATAATAGTTTCTCTTTAAATAAATTATCTTCATGTTACGTTTCTTGTTCAGTTTGACCAAAGAAGTTGTATCATTTAATCTAATTAGCTGTTCCATCCAATTATGTTCCTCCTATTATAAAAAACTTGATTAAATATATTAATGTTAACCTGTAGAGCCGTATGTATCCCGCACTGCAGACAAGCGGCCGCGTGTGAGTCCCCGGGAGTGAAGGGAATGTTGGCTATGATGAGATCCCTCGCGTTTTGGTCTGTCAAAGGAGAGAGGTTGTGGAGCTGACTGGACGAAGTCTCATTGGTCAGTACGAGACCAACCTCTGTGTTTCCGGGCAGGTCGTTGACTGTCCACTTCCTCATGGCCAACCTGGTGTCAGCCATATGAGTAAATACCGCAGTCGGGGAAATGAATGCAGGTAGCTGCTTAGAAACTAACTTTACCAACTCTAATACTAAGCACTCAACCACTATTATATGTTTGTGAATATACCAGGGCAGTGAAATCTAGGGGTGGCAAATTTTCAATCAAGAGAAGGCTTTTTTAGTGTTGCAGTTCAAAACTTTAGTCTATAGCTGCTTAGTGAAGAGGAGTACAAGGATGTGAATTACTGCTTCATAGGCGAGGCTTAGCTATTAGCTTACACCTAAAAGCTCAAATATAGTATAAAAAACTTTAAATAGCTTCAAGTGGGATTTAATGTTTTAAGATAAATACTTTTCCATTTGCTTATGAGGGACTTCCTAGAGAGGGCCCTGAACTGCTTGTTATTCCTGCAGTTGCCAATACTAGACTCGAAATTTGAAGCCCTCTAACTATCTATCATTGTTGCAAGAGTTAATGAATCAATGAATATAGCATTTTTTATAATGATTAAAATCAGAGCTAAGAAACCATATCAAAACGTGTTTTTTTAATTCATTAAATAATAATGAAACATTTTGTTTTTCTTCACCATGTATCTTACTACTTGTTCAAATTAAATGGATGATAATTACTCTAATGGAGTAAGGATTAGGAAGGAAACATTTTAGAGGGAATATACCCGCATTTGTGTGGGAAGAGAATGGGAAATCATTTAGAAGAAAACCACTCTCGATAGACCTGACTGAGATTTGAACCACAATCTCCTTGTCATCAGCAGGACAGTCTAACACGAGAGTGATGCCTTAGACCGTTTAGCCATTGAATGGGTAAAGTGAAACGTTAACAATACTAGGTACTACGACTTTAAATTACTTGAATCCAAACTCTGTTAAAACCAAATAACATGGCAAAGATAACATTTTAAAATAATAATAATAAGTGCCATCCCTGCATTCTGGCACACACCTCAACTTTAAGTTTGCTGATTATAGTTAGCACTCAATATTTAACTAAACACAAACCTGAGGAAACTCCAGGATTCTCTGACCAACATGTCCTTGGTATCTTCGATGACGAGAACATAGCGAGTCACAGAGCGTCTTTTGTAATGAAACACAGGAGTTGTGTTGCTCACTCGCTTCTCATCAACGATGCTGAAAAATGTTCAAAACCTCAAATATACAGTAAGGAACAATTATTACTATAATGAATTTTTAATATTTCATTTTTTGATTAAAAAAGATGTATTTGAATTTAAAAGAGTGGGGGGAGGGGGGGGAGATTCAATATGAAAAATAACGTAGGAATGAGATAAATGACAACTTTTTCTTGTGGCTTGACTGCTTTGCTGCTATACAAAAGGGTCAAACATTTAAATAACAATGTGGGTCAACACATGACCCATGCGACTGTTAATCTCAGTTTTCTAAACAGGAGCTGCTACTTATTTATTCCCGTAGTTCCTCACGTGTCCTCATGAACCTGAGTTTGACCTCATTCTAGATCCCCAGCTCAAAAAAAATATTCTGAAAGCATTGGGGATTGAACCTAAGACCAGGAACTCTGACCACTTGACCACAGAAGCGGTATTGCATGTATGTAATATAAAATACACTAATGAGGTGGGGTGAAGAAGGAATAATTTAAATAAAATGTACCCATATTTGAATGGCGGCTGAGGGGGAAACCATTTAGGGAAAACCCACTCATTATACCAGATTGGAATTTGAACCCCGATCTGCCCGTCATTGGCAGTCCGGTCTAATGCGAGAGTGACGCCTTTGACCATTTGACCATCAAAGCAGGTCATTCTTTAAATGTTTCAAGAGTGATTTTTTTGTCTCCTAAAGGCCTGCTAGCCCTCAACAACATATAATTGTTTCTGGAGCGTTGCGGATACAACATTGTTTGACTACACATCAACCTATCTTACTTGTTAGCGAAGTCTGGGTGTTGTAGGATGACATCCATTGTGCTCCTGCGATCACACACGAGGTTGTGTTTGGTGGGGGCATATCTGTTGTGCGTCCCGGAGTCGCAAAACCTGATCACCTGCGGGGCTGTCGCGGCAAACATGATTGAGGATGTAGCCTCGGGGTGGACCAGTGTGGTGACATTGTACAAGGAGTTGGTACTGTCGCACACTCTGCAGGAAAAACAACAGTTGTACAAATTACTTGAGACACTTGAAGATGCGAGCTTCAATGGGGTAAGTATATTAAAATCCATAATTAGTGGGTCACCCCGGAAGAAAGAATGTGCTCTAATGTTGTTTTAAGATTACAAGGGAGAGAACTAAACGGGACTGAGGAGGTGATTATATTTAAGAAATTCCGATTATGTTAAGATTGGGTGAAAGGAATAGGAGTAATTTCAATATTTTTGAAATTTTTGAAGGAAAAAAATCTTTCGGTCAAAATAAGTATAATATCTCATCAGTACATGTAATGCTCCTTTTTTTAGGAATCCAAACAACCAACATTAATGTGAGGAACTTTCCTAGATGATTTGAACACAGTTTTTCTTACCCAGTATCCTCGATAGACAGGTCGGAACAGCCGGTAATTTGACTTCGACCAGAGTCTCCCTGGTGACAGATGGGGTACACAGGGTCAGCCACATAGCCCACTTCATCAAACACACCATAGCGATACTTGGCCCACTGTTGCACAAAGAGTCGGTCTGCAACATAGATGAATACTACTGGTTCAGGCTATATGCTTAAGTACTAATTATGCTAATGGGTTAGGAATTGGTAAGATTGAGTATAGAGGAAGCGAACCCACATCTGAGTGGAGGGAGAATGGGAAACAATTTAGGAACACCCCCCCTCCCCCCAAACGAGATTCGAACCTCGATTTCCCCATCCTTGGCAGTCTATATCAACACGAACTAGCGCGTTAGCTAACTACACCACTGAGGTGGGTAACATAAATAAAACATTTATATGAGCCTACATTGGCCTCTTCAAAAAATACACCTCAACCCAATAGAACACTATTAGGGACATATGCAAGATAAAATAGGAACTGATGTTTCAAAAGTGTTCGTATTAAGATCGAGTGTAATTCAAAACTCTTAAATGGGGCTTCAACCCCCTTCCTCTTCCACTCCAACACACATATACATATGATTAACAATGTATACCTCCTTAATGCCTAAGCTCGTACGGTCCAATTGTCAGGGGAGGAAGAACCTTTTAGAAAATAAAACATATTTGTTTGTGGTCAACATTAATAATGTTATACTGTATTATTATTGTTAATTTATATCCACTGATAATATCACATGACTTGGAATATGAATACATGAAAGTAGAAGCTTTGTCACTTTTCCAGCGGTCGGATAAGGTTCTTCCTATGCAAATTGAAACATAGCTTATTAGAGTCTTAACATCTGCATTACCTACAATTTTGATATGTTTAAAAAAAAAATACAGTACTTCAGGAGGTACCAATTCAATGTTTAAAAATATTCCTGCAATATCTTATTGGAACACTTCACCAAGAGATACCGCAAGTAGACTCCCCACCAAAGTAAAGTGAGTGATGTAGGACAGTTTAGAAAATGGCTATAGTATAGCCTATAGTGTCTCCCAGTAGATGTCTCTTAGGGAAATAACTCCCTGCAGTGAGAACTGTGATCAGATGTAACATTAAATAAATTAATCTGTTAGGTTATCAGAAGATTACCGTAAATATAACTAAGGACACAGGACAAAGAGAGAGTAATAATGTGTTTAGGGAGGTTTGAAAACCCCTAGTGAAAGGGGGTAGGAATTGGGTGGCGAGTGGTGCAGCTATGACATAACAAACTACTAACAGCTCAAGAGTAATAACACAAGTAAACGTGCAAAGGAATATCTTTGTGGATAGTTTGGCAATTAAAACACACTGATTAATATTGTATTTAATCTTGTCTTCACAAAGAGCTTGTGCTCATTAGAAATAACAAAATAGCCTCAATATTCATTTAAATTGAATATAAAACAATGAAATGAAATAATGGACTAGGATAGAGAGACATGGAATAAATGAGCATCAAGGTCCCCCAAAAAATCATCACGATTCACCAATTCTATTTCACCAGAAGTTGTTTATTTTCATTATTATATCGCTCCTGTAAAGGTGATAGTTTTATTCTTTGATATTTAGGTAAATAATAGCAGAGCTATGGATCCCCTTTAAAATAATCTCTACGTTTTGTGTTTTTTATTTTTATGTTTTTTGTCTAACCTTACAAAATTAAAACTGTCTACCATATCAAACTTTTTGGTTTCTATTAGTTTAGCAGTTTTGACCCTTCGCCCCTCCCCTTTTTCTCTCTCTCTCTCTCTCTCTCTCTCTCTCTCTCTCTCTCTCTCTCTCTCTCTCTCTCTCTCTCTCTCTCTCTCTCTCTCTCTCTCACACACACACTTTTCATCCATTTCCTGGACCCCTATTTTTGATTTCCAAACCTTTAAACTATTGATATTATCTTGGGTGATCCTTTCACCAATTTGCCAAATTTAACTTTTCTTCTTCACAGAAAGGTATACTTTATATTATTTTTGAAGATATTTCAAACTACTACTACCCTCGCCCTTGCCCCCAACCCAATTCAGTTCCCACATTCCCATTTTGAAATTTTAAAACACATTTATTTGGTTATCTGTTAGAGTTATTTAATATGCCTGCCTTATTTAGAATGTTCTCTCAACATTCCTGGAAATTTAATTTTCTCTCTCTCTTGAATGGGTTTTTTCTTAATATATGCCTTCCCTATCTACCATTTGGATACCTTGAGGGTTATTTATTTGAATTTCAAAAAATATATTACAGAATCTTGTTTACAAACCTTTAAAATCCCCAAACGTAAAATTTCTTGAAGATTAAAAGGTAAGACAATTTTCAAAAATTTGATATTATAGTGTGTCATCCGACTGGAATTTTGAAGAAGAAAAAATTAGTAGGGATAAGGGATATGTTTAGCAATGCTAGAAAACTCCCGGAAAATGAATTTCAGCACAATCTTACAAACTTGATTTTTTGACTCCTTTTTGAATATTTCAGGTTAAGGATTTTTCACATCATGTTCTAGTTCCCAGGAACCTTCATGCTGAGTTTCAACCTTTTATCTCATTTATAAGTACCTACGAAACAAACCCTCGAAGGAAACAAAACAGACATGGCCTAGCTTGATAGTTTATATTTATTGTTTTCCTGCCATAAATGTTTAGGAATGGGATTAAATAATTATTATTATTATTAGCACCATGTCTTACTACCCGTTCGGGTTATACACACTTACGCTAATGTGTAATGGTAGGGTGATTGTGAGATGAAATGAAGGACCTACCGTTTATCGTGGAATCCGAACCACGGTGAAGACCTGGAATTCCACACATTCACAAGTTGTGGTTAATACACATATTGTCAGAGGTGAAGGAATGGTTTGGAAATCAGATAAATCTGTGCCGGGACCGAGGATTGAACCCTGGCCGCCAGCACAGAAGTCTGACACCTTACCTCTAGACCACCAGGTCACCAAATGGGATTAAAGTACGCGCAAATAGTATTTATCTATCTGCCCTAAGTATAATTTGGTTTTAACAACGACGCAGTTTTTGAATAACCATAGTTGCTGGTAATTCACGCACTCCACCATCGTACAGCTATGACCTGTAAACCAGTCTCACCCAAGTCTTGAGGCTCCTTAAGTTGTTTGTAGCTCAGGTAAATCATATCTCCCGCCCTGCCGCAACCTTGCGACTGCTGGGTCCAAGGCGCATGCCCGAACACGGGGTGGGGAAGACCGACCGTGACGTCAGGAGTGTCTCCACTAGAGCTGACCACGTGACGAGGCGTGCAACTATCCGCCCAGCCGTCAGGTAGCAGCACGGTGATTGAGCGCAAGTAGGCCCTGCCATCTAGCGCCGTATTTAAGTACCTCGACGCGCCAGTCAGTTGTGTCTGCAAAATAAACAAACATTGCACTATTCAACAATGTAAATATACAGGTAAATTAAACTTTAATTATAAGTAAACCAACGTTTCTTCAAGTTAATTTTATTTTTAGGATGGATGACAAATTAAGAAGCTTAAGGTAAATAAAATGTTTCCTATAAATCATAACCATAACAATGGTTCATTAGTTGAACTAAGGAATGGTTTTATTCCTCGAAGGCGTTAATGACGCGCTGAAAAACTCAATAATAATAATATAAATAATAGTTGAGTCTGAAGCAATTTTGGCTGGAGTCAGAGTCAGTAAAAATGTACCGACTCTGGCTTAAAAAAATCTTATAATATTATAAAAATATGGTAAAATCAATTTTATATCTTGGCGTACATAATCCACTCTACAACCATGGTTTCTATTTTTATAGGTATATAATTAAATCAAATTCTACCAATAAATAGTTCTGGTGTTCTAATATAACTCAATAACGAGGTATTCATAATAATGTATTGTTCGCCGTGAATTAAAATCAATCAAGTGTGACATATTCATATCAATAATACAGCTATTTAGATTTTTCACATCATTATTCTTTACTCTAAATTCAATACACACATATTTAAATGTAATGCATACTAATTACCGTACCTTCACAAAGTAGTGTTTCTTGTGACATACTAATTATAATATTTTTTTCTAAAAACTTTATTAATCAAACGATCACAATTTTTCATAAATCTCGTTTAGTTAGATTCTCTAGTAGGTTAAAAAAGTATTATTTTTATTTATTTTTTATTATTCTTCAAAGTTTCCTCTTGACATTAATATGTAGGTAACATTATATTATTTTAAAATTATTTGTGTGTTGAAATAAATAACACATATCATGTTGTATTGATTTCCATAAACCCAAGAAATACTACTACGTACATTTTGTGCAGTGAAGGAAATGTTTACAAATTTGTCATGTTCTATTGTTGGCAGCAGCATTTCAATTGTGTTTTCAGTACATAATTGTTGTCTTGTGTTGTTTTGTTTGGTGTCTAGGTTATAATTATAACTGTAGGAGTAGTTGAGATTCTTTTATTTGTGCACGTGAAGATAGTTTTTTGATTTTGTGAATTGATTTTTGGTTTATATTTTGTAACATTGTTTAGTGAAATATTTCATCATGCCCAAAATAGGTAGAGGGTTTAAAAAACGAACCGATATTGGCAAACCTCTACCTAAAACTATTAGTAATATTGTAGAACAATACAACCTGAAACTTGTTGGCCTAGTACTTCAGCAACGGTTATGCCTAATCCTACTGTAAATTAAAGTAATCCTAGTCCTAAAACTGTGAGTGCTTCCAAAGCTAAGGGTGGTCATCATCTTGTTGATTATGAAAAATATATAATCAAAAACAAAGCCATTTCAATATTACATTGTTGACATAGTGTACAAAGTTTTTGTGCGTGTAAAAGTAGTTGTGGTGGTAATCTGAATAGTTCTTTTTCAAATCGAAGTGGATTGTAGCAATTGTCAGAGTGTTGTGTGTGATTCTAAAACTATACACGATGTAAACATACGATTGGTGAGCTGTATGTGCAATTGACAAAGGGGAGCAATCTGGAACTCTATTTGCGTCGAATTCGGAAGGCTGAAAGAGCTATTGAAGATTTTTTTTAATGCAGGCAGAGTAAGAGTCTAGCAAAGAAAAGGTTGTAAGATGCCTTTCAAGCAGAAGATTCAGACAATCCATCTTATGGTGCTGGGATGCACTAAATCCTGATGTTGCAAGTAAAATATAGGAATTATTTTTAAAACTTGTTTTTCCGACACTTTTTTTTTTGTATTGTAGGTACATTTTTTTCAAAAACTATCAAAAATATCAAATTTTTGTGTGTTAATTTGGAAATTTAACTATGCAAATTTTAACGTTTTTTAAAAAAAATATAGCAATAAACAGAAATGGCATCTATATAAATATGTTGAAATGGGTTGGAAATTTTTAAGATATTTGAAAATTAATATAATTAATTTTTTGGATATATTTATAAATCTCCCTCGTCTAGTTGTTAGAATATACCTATAGATGAATCATAAAAAAAATCAGTTCGTTATCTATTATAGTTTCTGAGAAAAATGTACCATAATGAACCATAATTTAACATTGGTTGTATAGGGAAAAACGATTCCCCTTAGTCGATTGTATTAACTATTTTTATATAAAAAATAAATTATAAATTTAATAATGATGATGAAAGATTTGAATAGTCCATAAGCACGCGAAATAATCTTTTTGGCCATTATCGACGTATTGGCTTGTAAGTCGTGTGCCGGTATAACCCTGTGGGCCATTTTTACTGTCAATGACAGTCAGTCTAAAAGTAGAGACGGAAACTTTGCATTAAGCTTACCGCGGTAATTTTCCACTCCAGTTACGAAATCTCCGATTCACAAAATAAAAAAAGAATAAAAAAAAGTGGAAATGAATCGGGGACAGGGTCAAAGAACAAACAGAAGAGATATTTGTTAGGTACTTTCAGTGCCTTTCGTTGGTAGAAATGGGAAGGAAGAAGTAATACTGTTATTGGTTCAATCAGAATAAACAGAACGATAGAATGTTTGAATGTCTACGACTCGAGATTGGAACAACCAACCAGTATTATGAATCAATTCAGCAACTAAGAGAAATGCTAGAAATAGATAATAGTGACGGGGAAAAAAACAGTTTGGGTGGCCGCATAGTCAAAGGCGCTACTCTCGCAGTAGACTAAAATGCCGAAGGTGGGGAGATTGAGGTTCGAATCTCGTTCGGGTGAGTTTTCCTAAATAGTTTTACACTCTCCCTTCGCGCAAATGCGGGTGTATTTCCTATAAATATAACCTTCATAATCTCTAAAACTATATTCGTAATTAGTATGCCTATATAAACTTATAGCACGAACGGGTAGTAAGACAAGGTACTAAAAAAAGAGTATAAAGCAAACCGCAGTTATAGCCTAGGTGGCTAGTTTACATGATCCCTATTCAAATATTATGATAGTGTTTAGTATTTATTTCTTTATAATTTATTATTAATTTCATTTTTGTAACACCGCGTCTTTACTACCGGTTCAGGCTACACGCATATGTATTAATTACGTTAATAAGTTAGGGATGAGGATGATTTAATTTAGAGGACGTGTACCCGCATTTGCAGTGTGTAAACCATTTTGGAAAACCCATTCTCAGTACACCCGACCGGGAGTCGATCCCCGATCTATCTGGAAACGGCAGTCTAGTCTAACAGAGCCTCGGACCAAGCGGCCATTGAAACGGGTCATTATTATTGGTTAAGCAAGATATGCCTTGTGTTAATTCATTATTATTTTTAATGATCAACATAGTAATGTATATAATCGTTTCGAAATTAATTTATATTTGTAGGGGTGGTACAATTGGCATTATTGTATTTTCCGCGGTTTTTACTTTAGTTCACTAAGTGGTGGTTCTTCAGGGTGACCAGACGTCCTCCTTTGCCTGGATATGTCTACATTTCAACCCTCTGTCCGGGAGGAATTTTCAAATATTACAAAATTTCTCACATTTTGACAAAATAGATAAGATTTGATCATTTTTTGATGTTATTTGCGCAGTCAGACCTTGAAAATGTGTCTTAGTGGGTAAAATATTCGAGAGAAACCAATATTAATATTGTGAATCACCAGAAATACTGAAAACAACAGATTTTTTTCCCCCTCCACAGCCAAAACATAATTTCAATGTTGAGAGGTTTATTTTTCCTTAATTTCTGCACAGTGGACAAACCAGAGAAATCATTTTGAATGTAGATTCAGTAAAGGGTTTGTGTTGGTTAAGTATAATTTTAATAATTAATATGGTTATCTATAAAGTATATGAAGCCAATTTGTACATTTTGAACTTTTATTTTGTAAAGTTATGCATTTTTCTTGACCGTCCAACATTTCGTAAGTCCTTGTCCTCCTTTGTTCCAAAGGCATACCCACCCGGTCACCCTGAGGGGGTCTTTGAAAAGACGTGTGCCAAGCGGATCGCAACTCTCGTCACTGTAGTTAATGAATTGTAATGTCATTTTAACAACCCATTTTTCTCTGACTGGACTCAAATGTTTGCGTGTGAACTACTCGTGACAGACAATAGTTCGTCATCACCCCACCAGCCTCTCTGGTCAACACAACGTCAAGCTCTCATTTTGTAACTTTCGCACTCAAACCTCAAATCAGATAGCTTTATCAAAATTTGCAAATTTAAATACATTCAAAACAAATGCACCTTTAAAAAAATGTTGCAACCGTTTAAAAATTAAATCATAATACATTTATATACATACACACACACTTTAACTTTGGAAAAACAAACTATTTTCACTTAAAACACTCCTCGCATACACATTTTAACAAAATCTTCAAGCACTATTTACGCAAGATATTTCCAAGTTTTCAAAAACCCGTTAGATTTGAAACCACTATTTCTCCTTGAGTTATGGCCATATAACATCTGAATAAAAAGTTTGAAATAAATCCATCAAACTGTTTTGCCTGTGTAACTGACCAGGTACATGCCTAAGGGTAAAACCCCATATTTTTGGGTTCGGGGGGCAGTTACATACAAGATATATCATTGTCTGGAGGTAAAAAAAGTTCATGTTTGTGGTGGAATGGAAGAGAACGTTATTTGCAGTTTTTATAGATATATATATATATATA
>CABFVX010002346.1:61573-76636 GCA_902151425.1 Timema shepardi | reverse complement strand
CCCTTTTGTGGGTACCCATGGTAAATGTTGACCACGAAAAACAAATAAAGATAAAGAAATGTTTAAACCGTCCAATTTTACCGTATTAATCCAATGAGAGTTCACAGAATCTACATAAAAAATAAAGTTTCTGGGAAAGAAAGGGAAAAAATAACTAAAGAGCGGAAGTAATAAAAGTTTGTTCGGTTGTTTTTGAAAGAGACGATACGATGTTCCTGTTATGATGGCAGAGAGTATGTGTTACCTCACACGCGGACAGGCTGGCAGTAGAATGGGCCATAAACACCACCCCAACTGGAACGTGTGTGACGTGACGGGGCGCCGCTAATAGGAGCAACGTTCTTAATATGGATTTCTTCAAGAGAGATACAGAATGTCCAGTGGTTGGGTTTCGGGTAGCTAGCTATTGTCCACCCCTGACCCTGTGTCTTTCCCTCGGCCAGGGTATTTGTCCCTCACTCGACCACTTGGTCACCTAATGTTCACCCCTGACCCTGTGCCTTTCCCTCGGCCAGAGTATTTGTCCCTCACTCGACCACTTGGTCACCTAATGTTCACCCCTGACCCTGTGTCTTTCCCTCGGCCAGAGTATTTGTCCCTCACTCGACCACTTGGTCACCTCCTGTCCACCCCTGACCCTGTGTCTTTCCCTCGGCCAGGGTATTTGTCCCTCACTCGACCACTTGGTCACCTCCTGTTCACCCCTGACCCTGTATCTGTCCCTCACTCGACCACTTGGTCACCTCTTGTCCACCCCTGACCCTGTGTCTTTCCCTCGGCCAGAGTATTTGTCCCTCACTCGACCACTTGGTCACCTCCTGTCCACCCCTGACCCTGTATCTTTCCCTCGGCCAGGGTATTTGTCCCTCACTCGACCACTTGGTCACCTCCTGTTCACCCCTGACCCTGTATCTTTCCCTCGGCCAGAGTATCTGTCCCTCACTCGACCACTTGGTCGCCTCCTGTTCACCCCTGCCACGACGCGAGGAGTAAGGAAGCCTGAGAAAGTCGCCCCAAGAGACTCCGACGGAAGTTCGTCCTCCTCCCAGTAGTGAGTGTGACAGCAGCACCCAACCCTCCACCCTCTCCTTGCAGAGCTCGGTGTGAATCCACGGGGTGGCTTTGTGCGGGAGTTCAACTTGCCTGAATACAGGATGGCTGTCAGGGACACTCCTCTCCTTGGTTCGATACCAGCAATGTTATAGGAAGTTTTTAATGTATAACTTTATTACAACACACGCTTAACTGATAAGTAAATATATGATCAAAATTATAATTTATTAGTTCCTCGACATACGCGGTTAATGCGTTTCAAAATTTACCGCAAAAGTTGAAAAACGTGTAAGTCGAATGTTTCCTAAGCACAATATGTTTTAAAAAATATGAGTTCGTTTTAAAAAATAATTAAAGCTAAACAGGTCATGCTTACGAAAATAAAACTTTATTCAAACAAATAACCAAAATGGCGATGACACTACAAGCTGCATGTTCAACTCACCAGTGACACCATCATTATGTTTAAACTGGTGCTCGAAAGATGGCGCTTCTGGTCGTAAATCAAAGTACCGCAACCGCGTATCTACGAATCCGCCTAACTCTAATCCGTGTGAATCCAAGAATGGTTTCTAACGACTAAATTTTAGGGGCAAAGGATGAGGATGGCAAACATATTTGGGTAGATTTAAGGAGGGCAAGCTCCTGACAGCTCGGCTAATAGTCCCGGTTCCAATCCCAGTTCGGGCTATTTCCAGCCCATCAGAGGTTTTCCAAATTAACTTTCATTCCCACCCGCAAGGCTGAGCGTGTGGACTAAATGTCGGGCTCGTCTAGTCTGGTTCGTGGGCGGCGAGAAGGTCTGGGTTCGAATACTAGTCGGATATAGGCTATTCAACACTCGACAGTCATATGCGCGTACACTTCCTCTAAAGTTGTACTTTCCTTCTTCCTACATTAGCGCAAATAAGCGTGTAGTTGGATGCGGAGCTTATAGATCAGTGGCAAGAAATCTCGACTGAAGTTAGAAATACCCGGGTTCGAGAACTGGTGCTAGCTAAAATAGTAACTACTATCTGAGTAAATATTACCCTGTACAGATACAGTGAACATGATTATTTCCTCGAAGGTGAGATCTTAGATGTATGCTAAAAATAACCCTTGAATTACGGTCGTTATGATTATTACCCAAATTAAATTAATAACAGAAGTGGAGAAACATAAAGTAGGTTTGTGCAAATTGGAATAAATTAAAAACTAGTCGTCGCTCGAAACTGGAAAGAGAAAGAAGGTTCCCTACCAGGAATTTACAAAAGATCTTCAGACCAAAACGAAGGAGTTAGTTGGGGGGGTGAATCGAGCGGCCGTCAAGAGTTTGACAGTTTCAGAAGAAAAAAAAACTTCTTCCAACACTTTTCTTGTGTTTAGTTACGGAGAATCTAAATTTTACCCTTCCGAGATGAGTTCGACAGGAAAGAAATTTAAACTTTACCCAAACTTTCTACTCTGCCGTGGGTCTACCTCTAAAAAGGAGCTTTTAACTTAATTTCGTCGGGAGGAAGAACAAAAAGCAAAGGGGAAGGGGAAAGATCTGAAGCTAAAATATATTATATAAGTATAATAAAAAAAATTTGTTCAACTAAAAAAAGTAAGCGGAGATTTCGTTTTATTTATCATAAAAGCAAGGCGCTGGTTCTATCACTTTCATCTAATCAATAACCCCCCCCCCCAACCCCTCCGGGCGCGCTTCAACTCTCGCCAAAACAAGTAAAAAGGAGTTAGACAGGTGACGAGCGGGCGGGCGGACGGAGTTTTAACGAGCAACAAGACTCTTGCTTATTTACAATGTAAAGCAGAGGGACCTCCGCCAGATTAAACGTCGCCCACACTCTCCAATTATTCCAGATTACCTCCATCGTCTCCGGGAAGCTACGGAATCACATCCCGGTAATTGGGAGAGGAAGAAAAGAGAATTAAAAGGTTGTTGTGGAAATCAATTTCCATAAAATAGTAGGACACGCCTAGACAAACAATGCAGGGGGGGAGAGAAACATCAATTCTCTAGCGTAATCATTCTATAATGTGTCTGGGGATAATGAAGATTGGACACAGGCCGTGGCTAAAGGTCAAACTTTGAACTTTGGGGGGTCGAGGATTGCCACAGCCAGCTCAATAATCTCGTACCCATCATACAAATATATACTGAACCCCGTCGTCGGTCGCGTGGTACCTACTGATCAATGGGTTCGATATTTGATTCCTGTAAATACACTTTTTAAATTTATTTGGAAAATTCCCCGGCAACCAAGCTCGCTAAAATCAGTTTCGAGACTTTCTCTTCTTAGTTCTCGACACACAATGAACCCACAACCCCCTGCGAAGGGCAATAAATCTGTTAAAATTACCCGTGTTGTGTGGTTCCCCCTGCAACAGCGCGATAGGTGAGCCAGGCCGAGGTATGGCAAGGGGTGGGGGGGGGGGAGTACTTGCACTGTGTCCAGGATATTTATGTGCGCTATTACAGGTAATAAACGGGTCCAAGGTCTCCTGTACTATCTGTGAGGAATGTGGGTGTGCGCATGCGCCAGTGTGTTTAATACAATAGACAGAAATAGTTGACATCGGGGTTCACTAAGCGGAAATAACTAACTTCTCGTACGGAGGATTTTTATTCGCTTCTAGGTATCATTTATGTCACCGTGTAAATGTCAAGGTCATAGAAAGATAAATTTATAGGGTGAGGTGCCTGCTAAAAAGTGTATTAAACTTTTAGCCAATAACATTTTTCGTATGCTTATTTGTACTCACATCCCCCCGGGGGAGGGGGGGGGGTTCCAGATTTACCCTTCCTTTTCTACGCCCTTGGTAAGTTTGGTATAAAAACAAACACTAGACAACCAAACCATATTGGAGCCATATTCAGACTACATTTGGTTAACACGTGAGAAATATCACTTTTATTTAGTGTTTAGGGGCAAAATTGTTTGGTTTTTAATCCAATAAGTTAGATTCTATGAAGTTTTTCCCTAGTCTTTAATTAATTTCCCCGTCTTTTCCGGGTTTTCCCTACTCGTGAATGGATGTAATACAAGTAAACCACTTTATTACACACACAGAATGTAGCATACTCTACAATTATACAGAACTGAGGAATTCTCTACAGTGCCAGATTGAATAATTGGTCAGTTTTATATATTACAATACCGACAAATAAATAAATACTATTAATATGAATGCAATGTGGACCAAACTAACCTATTCCCCTTATGAATTTATGACAGTACAGTAGTTTTATTTGTAAATAATACTGCTCTTGTCGAAAATATTTTCACGTGGGTAATTTTATTAACAAATGAAATAATAATACCGCTGAGTTCTCATTGTTGCAGAAACAAGATACACAACGATTGGATAGCTCGTGTCAGTTGTAATTCAATAATACATGTATTAATTTTTTTTTTTTAACCATTGAGCTACAGAGACAGTTTGTTGGTAACTTTCTTAAATAAATTAAAACTAAACTTGAGGGTTTTGAAGGAGTCTATTCTTCACGTGACCAGACTGTCCCTCGTTGCTCATGCGCAGTAGATCTGTTAATCAAAGCACGTGTGCAAATAGCAAATGTCGCCACCAGGCAACTAACTCTGATTGCTTCTGCTGATTGATTGAATGATTGATAGGCAACTAACAAAACTCAACGAACGAGAAGGTATAAAAAGCAATAAGGTAATGGATTTCGAATGTCTTTTACTGATGTAAATTTTATAACTGCCGCAAAACACGATCTTTTTCTACATGTAATTCCTAAAAAAGTTTTAAAATAAAGTTAAAAGATTATCATTCTTTCTAGGGTGGAAACATAGTTTTTTCATTTGTCAAAACTTCAAGCGTGTCCAAAGTGATTTATTAGTTGGAGATTTGAAAAAAGTATGTCGGAAAGCTTATATTAGTAACTCTTATTGTTTACGTCATTTTGATATAATCTAGCAAAAGTACACGCTATTAGTGTTTTAGTATCATTTGTTTATGGGACTTCATTTTCTTTAATTTGTGTTTATTGTTTGTTATACAATATCGAAAAAATATATATAAATATTTCACTTTATTCAATCTTTACAAAGATAAATTCCACTATTGGTTATTGTATAATGTTCTAGTTAGTTTGTAAGTCGTGTGCTGATATGTTCATGTATTCAGAAATAACGTTTTAAGCCTATTAATAATAGTTTAAAACATTGAGACTAAATCTCCACCAATCAGAGAATTCTGCCAGTGTCGCCAACTGAAATCTAAATAAATATACTTAGCGTTTTGTTTTGAGGTTGGCTACACTACATTCATTTGTTATATTCCCGAGAATATTCTACAAGATGCGCGCGCATGCATCGAAATGATTGTCAGGGCGACATTTTTCAAACACTAATCAGAGTTAGTTTAAATTCTGTCAAAGTCGCGCGTGTTAAGAAGGCTACGGCTAAAGCAAATACAACAACCAGGGCCCGTACCGGTTATTTACCAGCCGGGTCCACTGAGGGAAATTGAACCGGGACCTTAAGATCAAGGGCTGAGAGATGCAAGATACCTCCTTTAGACACAATTACAATGATACGTACCCCGGTGGTCGAAATAATTAAGACGACGTGATCCCAATAGACGGAATATTGTCCGAATAGATTACGATCTCTCACCCGCTCGGCCCCTGTCTGATCTGTACATGCATCCCTCCGAGCAAGGGTGCGTGGTTATTGCGGTGTGCCTTGTGGTGGGACAGTTTAGTATCGCGAGCCATCGGTGAGGTGGGCGGTGGGGTAGTAGCGGACACCTGACCTCTGTGATGAGCCGCGCGCAACAACCGCGCAAGCGACAGACAGACTCTTCCCTTTCATAGCGGCGGAAACGTTCTAAGGCTTCCGTCGATTTGTGATGTCAGGGAACGTAGATATGCAGACATTTCAACAACATTTAGTTAGAACATTAAAATGGATCCCAAAACATATTTAATGTCCATCGTAGCATTCTTAAATTAATAATAACAAATGCGCTAAACTCACTTCTTGAGCTTTTAAATACGAATATGGTCAGTTTTATTTTATTTTCATTCGAATTAACGATAACAGCATTTGATAAAAAAACGAAAGAAAGAAGAAATGTATTTCCTCCAAGCAAAGAACACCGTAAAAAGACGTGTATTAACTTATTACCATAACGGCCATGTTGTGACCAGAGGCAAATATTTAGACATAAATAAAGATAAGAAAAAATGAACAATGCTTATATAAACCAATTATATATGTTATGTTTAGCCTTTTGTCTTTTGTTTGAAATAGCTAAACAAATTGAAGCAGTTTTTTTCTTCCTTATATTTTGCAACCTACCACTTAAGTTTTTAAGGTTGATTTATTTAACATAATGAACTAAAATGAATCATTTTATTTACAGGCTTTTTTTTTATAACAAAAACTAAATTTGTATTTGCTGTAATGAAATCCAATCCCAAATACATGTGAAGACGTAGGAATATTTAATGTATTGTTATTTATATTTAATTCACACTAGAAAA
This sequence comes from Timema shepardi, assembly GCA_902151425.1. Classification (NCBI taxonomy): domain Eukaryota; kingdom Metazoa; phylum Arthropoda; class Insecta; order Phasmatodea; family Timematidae; genus Timema; species Timema shepardi. The sequence goes on along the minus strand of CABFVX010002346.1, from coordinate 70,083 downwards.
CTACAGGAGCTTTGAGACTATTTAGTAATTTCATTCAACTTCTCTGAAAAGTGACTTCTATCCTCCACGTGACTAGGCCTATACTAAAAACTGTCAACAAAATTCCTTCCTATTTAAATCGTTCTATAGATTTATCAACAAATGAAGGCATTTGTTGACAAGGTCACTACAGAACATGTTGAGATATGTATCACCCTAATCACCCGACTTTTGGCCACCCGGTTTTTGAAAGCAACCATCATTTGTGCTGCTTTAGTGCTGGTTAGTGCTAGATTTTCCCCGCTAGTGCTGTAAATTTAAGGCACTAATTGACGATTTTTTAGGGGTGGCTAGGAAGATATCTCCTTGACCACCCGGTAAAAGAAATAATAGAGATATAAATTTTTGGAAAATATTTGAGTATTATTTTGTCTTTCAGTTGCATAATGTATTTTTATGGATGGGATTGAAACGATTGTACAAACATTATACTTGCTAATATACACACAAACAAAATACGTATTGCATTCCGGTAAAGTTTTATCCATTTGGGAAAATTGGGGTTTAATGTATTTCACTCTTTTTATACGAGTGATTAGAGAGGCTACAAGACTTGGCTAACCGAGTTCGAGGCTTGGAGGGGGTATGAATGTGTTTTAACACGTCTAACACCAACAATATGTGTGTGTGTGTGTGTATATATATATATATATATATATATATATATATACCATCAATGGGGCCGCTCTAAAGCTACACTGGACTACCTGCGACGAAAGATTGAGGTTCTAATCCCGGTCGGATATACGAATGGTGGTTTTCACTTATTGGGTTTCCCACCCTCCCTCCACGCAAATGTGGATATATTTGCTCTAAAACACTACCTTCCTCAGCCCATCTCCATTAGTGTAATTGAGGTCTATGGTGATAACCTGGAAGAGCGATAAGAAGCTGCGGGAAAACATAATCTTGCTTTAACTTTGGTTGTAGCCCGCTTCGGTGGCCGCATGGTCTAAGGCGCTACTCTCGCAGTAGACTAGACTTCCGATGACGGGGAGATCGAGGGTTCGAATCTCGGTCAGGTGTACTGAGTGTGGTTTTCCTAAATGGTATTCCATTCTCCCTCCACGCAAATGCTGGTACACTTCCTCTAAATACAACCATCCTAATCCCTAATACCATTAACGTAATTGGTACATAAGCGTATAACACGAACGTGTACTAAGACGCGGCGCTTAGAAAACTTGGCTGTACAGTGGTCTGTGTTTAGAAAGTGCGCGTTAAATACCTATAGCATGCAATAGAACGTGTTCAGTTTTAGAAATCACAATCCCCGCTCGCCCGTTCAATCAGTCAAATGGGGGTGTTCGTGCGGACTCGGTCCTTTCCGTGTCAGTTTCCATTATCCGACAGCTCTCAGAAAGTGAAGATGTTTAATCGGTCATAATGACTCGAAAACTACTCGAGTTTGAGTGGAAATATCCACACAAATAACAGTTTCGACTGTCTCTTACATCGCATGACGAGGGATAATAGTTCATTCGGGAAAAATATGTAAAAAAGTTGTCTTTTATGTGTCTTTTAACTTTGAAAGGTTAAAGCTTTGGAGCTATTTTATTATTAAGAGAGATTCTACACTCCGCCACCAATATCGCTGTAGCAATGTGGCCGTCAGAGGGGTGAAGGGGGCGCGCCAGAAAGGTGATTCGGTTTTTGTACGATTAGTTTGGAACTGATACATAAGAAGAGGGAAAAGTGTGATGTGATGTATTCACAGTTTATAAAATATTCGTTCGTCGACTCCGAGAAAAGAAAATGGGGAGACCCCTTTTCCTCTATCTCCCCGTCCGAGTGGTTAGGGTACTGGCCTCCAGTAAATCAACTTTTTTCAAATTTAGTGACCTACACACAAAATAATGATTTTTTTTGTAGCGCCGCGTCATACTACCCATCAGGATTATACGAGTATGCACTAGTTACGCTAATGGGTTAGGAATGAAGAAGGTGTAATTTAAAGGAAGTTTATCCACATTTACGTGAAGGGAGGGAAAACCCCCTCGATACATCTAAATGGGATCGAATCACGATCTCCCCGCCATCGGCTGTCTAGTCTATTGCGAGAGTAGCACCTTAGATCATGTGGCCACCGAAGCGAGTCACTGATTTATTAATTTCTATTTTTTCATATGAAGGGGACGAAATTTATTTTTGTAATAGGGGTAAGCGCAGCCACAGTTATTATTATTATTATTATTATTATTATTAGCACCGCGTCTTACTACCCGTTCGGGTTATACGCACTTACGCTAATGTGTAATGGTAGGGTGATTGTGAGATGAAATGGAGGACCTACAGCTTAACGTGGAATCCGAACCACGGTGGAGGCCTGGCTTTCCTCACATTCACAAGATGTCTTGTCAAAGGTGAAGGAAGGGTTTGGTAAGCAGCCACAGTTAAAAAGTTTTGGGAGATGATGACATAATAATGCGATGTATTAGGAACGCATGACATCAGGATTGGAAATAAATGATAGGCCCGTGTTGATAATAGGAACAGTAAATGGCCTCGTGATAAGGTCCGTAAAGGTGTGCACGTGGACAAAGTCGTTAGTCTCGTCTTCTGGTAGTGGAGAGCTCGCATTTTGGTGGAGGGAGAGTGGAAACCACTCTTAGTAGTCCAGTCAATCGCGAGCCTGACGCCTTCCTTTCTATGAATACTGGACTGTAGTCCAGGTAATCTGATGGAGGGTGGACATAGCCCGCTGTTGTCCAGGAACGTCAGCCCGTGATGAAGTGGAGTGACCAAGAATCTCGGGTTACCAGACAGACGACAACAGCAGCAGGAAGATGTGTCTTGGTGCGACGCGCGCAGGTAACGACCAGCCGGCAACATCCGGTTAGCGACTTCCGGAGCGAGGCACGCTGGAGGCCGCCACCGCAAAGCATCAAGCCTCCAATTTGCCGCCGTCAAGAGACTCGAGCGAGCAGTTGGTGTCAAATAACAATTTACCCTCATGAAGAGGTAGGTTTGGTATATTGACATGGGTGCAAACACCAGACCTTGTAACACGGCTGCTGCTTCAATACACCCGGGAGTCTCCCTGGACACCATTTAAGAAGGTTAAATGTTATAAAATATCGGAGGGAGTTGTAAGAAGCGGGTCAGTGGGGAATCGTGTGACCTTCTGGAAAGTTTTGCCGGATACTTGCCTCGTACAGCAGCCTCTTCAGCAACATTTATAATTTCATGCATATAATTCTTTACCATCAAAAGTTGTGTTATTTATTTTCCTTTGTAAATCTGAAAAAGGACCAGGGTTCGCTCAAAACCAAACTATAATAAAAAGTGTTGAGCTATAATTGTTTTAGATCAAGTTGTTTAAAAAAAAACATTAAAACAAACTCATGTAGATAAGAATTAAGAGCGGATGGGGGGGATTAACCCCTACCCCTTACACAAGCCACCTCTGACAAGACATGTATTAATCACATCTTGTGAATGTGTGGAATGCCAGGCCACCACCGTGGTTCGGATCCCACGTTAAATCTGTAGGTCCTCCATTTCATCTCACAATCATCCTACCATTACACATTAGCGTAAGTGCGTATAACCCGAACGGGTAGTAAGATAATAATAATAATAATAATAATAATAATAATAATGCATACAAGTGACGCGCAGCAGGGGAGAAAACTTATTTTTGTGGTGGCTCAGTTACTCCTCTAACTCCAGTTATAACAAACCTCCCTGTTATGCGCTCTCAATGGGGATGGAGAAATTTTGCACTCGCAGCTAGTCCAGTTTTCCCAAAAGGTGTTGTATTCACTCTAGTTTGTGAAAACGCTTGCTACCTTATTCAAGGCTCCATTTAGAAATTAACCAAAGCTATTCCATTGAATTAACTGTATTGTGGTTTTAAAAAAAGGTATATTTCATTTTCAACTATTACCGGGTACTAGCTAACACGCCTTGTTACTGGAAGCGGTGCACGTATTAAAAAAAGAAGATACTATTCTATCAACAAATTATGGTTTTAAAGCGCTTACATGTCGAGTGTCCAGTTTATGAATATCACATCAATCAATCAATCAAACAAAACGTGAAAGCTCGTCTCTCTGTTCGTCTCCTGATAAAGAGCGGATTGATAGCAAATCGGTCCGACAGGGAGAGCTGGAGACAGGTCGAAGCTATTTTTCATTATTGCTCTTCTCGAGTAACATTCTTCCCTTCCCCGACCAATAAAATGTCGGCCCATAGTGATCCGTGCGAGCTTAACAAAGGTGCGGCGATGCAAACAGTGGGTAATTTATTTCCAAGAGCCTCCATCTAAGCCGGGGATTGAAATCGCTCTGAAATAGTCGAGGGCTATCTGGACCCTTTTGGCATTGTTTCAAATAAGTGATCGATATATTCCCTTCCCCCGATTTTCACGAAATAAATTAATAATCCAGGTAGTGCCCCCGTAATCTACATATAATGGCCTCTACATATTGGAAGGAACCGAAATTAATGGATTTGTATTTGCGTGCAGAAACGGCCAATGTCGTTTTATGGTCGGATACAGCCTTGAGCGGAAAACGTGTGATATGGAGGCTCAGGTTTTATAACAGGATTGTCATAAGAACAATAGATTTAGAGTAAATACAAAATAAACGTTTAGTGGCACAAAGCTCATATCTAACCTATCAAAACTGACGCTACCTGTTCAAAAAGGGCAACTGTGGAACACATGGCTTGGCGTATGACTGTCATCAAATAGCCACCTACTAAACGGAAAATACGACGTGCATCTACACAGTCGTGTCGGGAATAGTTAAATTTACCAACAAACATAAAACTACTTTCATAAAATGTTTGTGTGGAGATGAATTAAAAGTGTTTTGTCTAGCCATAAATATATCTGTAAAATAAATTTAATTGAAACCACTTTTCTCAAACTAATTTTTAAAACAAAGATATTTTGTTTAACTTTAGTTTAAAAGTCAGCTAATTTGTTGAGTTCCTCATGATGGCTACTTGGTTGGCCAATAGTCACCAAGACGGTTGGTCACACGGTGGTGTTGACTTGTACTGAATTTAGTATGGAATTGTGTACGAAAATATCGGCCGTGTGTACGAGGCATAAGAAACAAGAGTAGAGTGACATTATTTTTTACCGACGTGTCTTATTACAGGTTCAGGTTATACGCGAACATGACAATTACTCTAACGCTGCAGGGATAGGGAAGGAAATGTTTTAGAGGTAATATACCCACATTTGCGCGGAAGGAAAGTTGGACATCATTAGGGGGGAGGGGGGGAACCTTCAGTAAACCTTACCGGGATTCAAACCTCGATATCCCCGTAACTATTAGAACAGTTTAACACGTGAGGGGCGCCTTAGAGGCTTAGACCATTTGGACACTGAAGAGGGTTATTTTCTTTCTCGGTATTTTTGGGAAAGGTAAATTTAAAATCACTGATAAGAGCCGTCGAAGGAAGTTTCCATTTAAATGTTACCTAATAAATGTATCTTCTTTCAATGACCTGGCGGTCTAGGGGTAAGGTGTCAGACTTCTGTGCTGGTGGCCGGGGTTCAATCCTCGGTCGCGGCAAAGATGTATCTGATTACCAAACCCTTCCTTCACCTCTGACAAGACATCTTGTGAATGTGAGGAATGCCAGGCCTCCACCGTGGTTCAGATTCCACGTTAAACTGTAGGTCCTTCATATCATCTCACAATCACCCTACCATTACACATTAGCGTAAGTGCGTATAGCCCGAACGGGTAGTAAGATGCAGTGCTAATAATAATAATAATAATATCTTCTTTCAAATTGTATTACTCTAGCCAACAAGTCCGGCACAAAGTCCTTGTTATTTGCAGTGTGTCCAACCCGACACAGTTTGTGCGGGAGGGAACACGGGACCAGAGGTTGCGATCACCTCCAGGTGCATACTCCTTCACCACTCATGTGAAACGGGGAGCGCAATTTGTCGTGATTATGTCGTCAGCTCTTGATGAAGGTGTGCAGTGTTACACACTCACAAAGCCCAGCAGGAAGCGACCCTTTGTGTCGAGTTCAATGGCTCTGTCGTCAAATTAATAAACTAATACTCTGGTAGAAACACTACTGGAGGCGATGAAGGGGTAGGGAGGGACGTTTTCAACAACATCGGGTCGAGTCTTTGACTTTTACCAACGGCTTTTATATACAGTTTGGACTTGTTCAACTTAAATAGAGCAGAACCATTTCAATGGCTGATCAATGCTCCTGTTGCGCCAAATAAATAGTAGCCACTGGAGTTATTGTCGTGCTCCACGTCCTACTACCTGTCCGGGCTGTAAGTGTAGCTCACAATAAACTTCCAGGGAAATGTACCCGAATCTGCTTCAAGGGAAGTGGGAAACCATTTAGTTAAAAACATCACTATGAGCCACACTTAGCTGGTATTCAAACCCCAATCTTCCCCTAGCTGGCAAACAAAAACCAAACAGCCTTGTCCGCGTGACCACCTATGCTGATTACTATATATTTTGTTTTCTTTTTTGCATATAAAACCAGACCCAATGTGTTATTCTTGTTTCTGTATTGTAGGTATTGAATAGAAGTGGAAAATTTTGACGCATTTAGGATTGTAGCTCCGTGCGCTTCTATCCCATAAAAATTAAATTGAAGTAGGCGGAAGCACGAAATACTCGGGAACTAGACAAATATTGCGGGATTTCAGTAGAAAACAACTTTTATAAAATACAAACACGTTTTAATACGGTCGACGTTGATAGCATTTTACTATATTTTTATTGTTGTTTTATAGATATTGATAATATCTATCGAAAGTGACAGCTGCAGATCACATGACTTGACGCGAAAGTAGATCGTTTCAGCTGTCAGATAAGGCCCTTCCTATGAAAGTTGGAGTGTACCTAGAAACCCCCTTCGTGTGGTCACTCACCAGTAGCTCACAGCCTCGTGATCACACGACGGAGACGAGATAGGTGTTACGTCAGATTGTTTCCCGTCGAACCACCATTACAGAGAAGCTTGGGCTCCCTCCTCCGTGCGGATAGTATGCAAACCTGGCAGTCCACTGCGGATAGCTTGCCTGCATGAATAACACATCCGTACAGCGGGCAATATCGCGGCCATTGGTGGTCGACACATAACCACCCTTAAGCTAATCCTCAACCCTCGAAACTAAATGCGGTCCGGAGATTCCGGGAGAGAACTAATCCCATCGAAATATCCGACGTTCCACATCCACTCCGTTGCAAAGTGGGCGGTATAATGGCTCACTTAATCAGAATAAAGTCCAAAGTTGTTGTTTTTTAATTTAGAAGGGTTTTATTAAGCTCCTTATATTATCATTACATGTATAAATCATTAAGGTGCAAGAGGTAAGGTCTGATGATTACAATTTAATGCCCGGGACTTTGAGCCAATGTTAGTCCTGGTGTGTATACGATATACAAGCCCACAAGACTTGTGAGTGCTTATTAATCTTGACTTATAGCAGAGTTGACCCCAAAGATCACTTGTAAGGGGAATGGCGTGTTGATGAAACACTAATGTAATCAACAGACTTCAAAATTATCCCCGTATTTTTTTTCCTAACTACTCGTTTCAACAGATTAAAAAAAACTGGCTTGAACGAAGCAGTGAGATTTTTAAAACATTTACGTCCCAAACAAGAGCTAAAAGTTTGGTGAATAAATCTAGTGATGAGGCCCATGCCTCTTATAACCTGTACATACGTCATACACTCTAAACTAGCAAGTGGGAACTGTGGAATTGTTCTAACTGTATATTAATTAAACAAAGCTACCCCTTATCCAACGCGCCAAAATCTCGTTCATCTGTTGGACTTGTTTACAGATGGTTGAGTACATTTAGTTTTTTATTAAGAGCAGAGCAGCATCTATTCTCAGCAGAACAATGAGTTTTGAATTCTCTCACAGAAGAATTTGTAGAACTAAACAAAACTATTTTCCACTGAAAGTTAAAACATTCAAAAAGTTCGAGATGCCATTAATTATTTAGCCAGAAGCCAATATTTAATGAGATAATGTTATTTTCAACCTGGTAGGAGATCTTTAAATTCAAGGACATGTGTTTTAACGGTAACTAAACCCCATATCTTCAGGGCACATCTCCCCAATTTACTCTCCACAGTGGCTGGCTACCAGCCCATAGCCCACAGCCCCTCCTTAGTCTGCCTACCTACAGTTTATAGCTTTCACTTACAAATTACTATAATTTTCCTTTAAAATGTCATGATTTTTTCCATCGTTTTAAAAGTGCGACTGCCTATTTATTAGCAGCAACAAATGTTAACATGGCTGGCTCCCAGCTTGCGAGCCCGTCTAAAGGTAAATTTAATATCCCGGTGAATTAATTTTAAAACAGCCCGTGGCTGTAGGGTAGCCTATACAGAAGGCGCAGTAACAGATTGCAGAGCTGTAATAACACTTTCCACGAGTTCGGGAGGGGGGAGGGGAGTTGCGGTCCAAGTTGGGGGGGGGGGGGCTATCCTCATCTCTACATTGGTA
>CABFVX010002346.1:42428-60830 GCA_902151425.1 Timema shepardi | reverse complement strand
AACAAGATGTTGTTAGCTAGCGTTATTACCGGACTATATTGTTTGTTAGACATCCTAACAAGATGTTGTTAGCTAGCGTTATTACCGGACTATATTGTTTGTTAGACATCCAAACAAGATGTTGTTAGCTAGCGTTACTACCGGACTATATTGTTTGTTAGACATCCAAACAAGATGTTGTTAGCTAGCGTTATTACCGGACTATAATGTTTGTTAGACATCCAAACAAGATGTTGTTAGCTAGCGTTATTACCGGACTATAATGTTTGTTAGACATCCAAACAAGATGCTGTCATTCTGTGAAAACACGAGCTATAAAAACACTTTCAAACAAATGTGCTAGGAATTACTCCATTTCCTAGAGTAGGCCTATGAACACATGATAGCGTAGCGATTATTAAAGTTTTAAAATGTGAGTATAAAAAATTGATAAACATGCATAAAGAACAACTTTAACATTTATAAGTTTTGGGGGCTGCGAGGTCCACATTTTCGTTTTAAATCAAAGTTATTTTTGTTGTTTTATGTAGTGATTGTGCATATTTTTATAACTTGAAACGGAAAATATTGTTGTTAATGTTTAATTGCAAAAATGTTCAACACATTAGATTTATTAGCAAAAGCCAGTGGTCGGCACCTAATTTTGTTTGTGGGCCCTATAACACATCAAAAAATGTCGTGGGCCACATGTGTAACAAACAATTTGGAAGGCCCGATTTCTACCTTATAACCCAAATCCGCAGGAGCAGTTTTTTAAGCTTACTATCTTAGTCGTGAAGAGAAATTTACGAACATTTTGTTAACTATGTTTGCGGTTAATATTATGTTCACCAAAAAAATGGGGGAGGGGTTGGCCAGCTGATATTACCAGTTTTGGCCTAATTGGGCTAATTTATTGCATGGAAATGTTCGTGTTGACTATGTTCGGGTCCACATATGCCTGAAAAGCGTTGACTCTTAGTTATGAACACCGAATAGCATCAAAACAAACATACGAAACAAGGTGAACCAAGAGCATTTGCAGGACTCGCTACGAACTACCTGTACCACCATAACTCATAATGTTCATTAAAAAAATATAGCGATAATAATTTTTCTCGTTAGATTTAAATGTGTTCTTACTATTTGTATCAAATCTTACTTTATTAATACTTAAGAATAAATAATAATGTTTATGAATAATTCTGATTTTTAATAATTTGGTAGCTTTATTCGTTCAAGAAGGTACTTTAGGCTTTCGACAGACATACATACATACATACATACATACATACATACATACATACATACATACATACATACATACATACATACAGTTTCTTCTTCCAGCCCTGTGGGTTTGAAAGAACTCCGCGAGCCGGATCTGGCCCACGGGTTGCCAATTGCCGACTGCTGGTATAAGCTATATAATATGTATAACCCAAAACAACAAAATTGTAACATTAGATACTGCCTGCTATTACTAATATATTATTTCCTCTTATATTGATAATCTGTTCCACGGTTGGATTCGATATCAATGCACCCAAAGATCAAAACATGCAGTCCGTGTGTCCAAACATCTCACGCTGTAAGATAACCGTGAGATGGACAGCAACGTATAGCAATAGCACCCAGTATCGACCTTGTACCCCCCCCCCCTCCCATCATCCATCCCAGCCTAACATAGAATATTCCAGTACATATTTTCTCGATACATTCGCACAAGAAAAGTCGAGACGTGGAACATTTCTCGGTTTACCGCAACGAATCGTTTTCGTCCCTTTTTATTATATTCCCGAAACCCCAAACATGACGACTCTCGAAACAAAAGAACGGAGCGATCACAAAAAGAAAGCGTAATGTGGTGGGCACAACAATAACACCGAATGAAGCAGTAGGTACCAACATCAACACCTGAAACCACGGCCGATGTACCTTACAAAGGTACTGTACAGTGTACACCTCGAGATGGACATCTTTTAGTTTCATCGCTGCGGTTTAATTATGCGATGGACCTAAACTCGCATTTTATAACATGACTTACAAACTAAATTAACCCAAGAAGACGGTCTCAACTAGAGAATTCAACCTTAGAACAGGATTATTTATATAAGAGGGCAATTAATTTTTATTAAAAATACAAATTCGGAATCAAACTCAAGTCTTTCAAAGTCCGAGGTAAATATTATTTAACGCAAAGTTCGACATCCAACCGTGGAAAAATTCTCCGTCATTCTAGAGTTATGTTATATTTGTATATCATAATTCACAGGTGACCTGGCGGTCTAGGGGTAAGGTGTCATGTCAGTCAGTCTTCTGTGCTAGGAGTCAAGAGTTCAATCCTCGGTTCCGGTACGGATTTATCTGATTTCCAAACCCTTCCTTCACCTTTGACAAGACATGTATTAATAACAACTTTTGAATGTGTGGAATGCCAGGCCTCCGCCGTGTGTTCGGATCCCACGTTAAACTGTAGGTCCTCCATTTCATCTCACAATCACCCTACCATTACACATTAGCATAAGTGCGTACAACCCAAGCGGGTAGTAAGACGCGGAGCTAATAATAATAATAATAATAATAATATAATTAACAATTTTTTTCCAAATAATTAGTAAAAGTGTGATCATAAAATGGTTTATATTGGTTAATATATTGCAGCCAATTTGATTGACATATTTGAAAATCTTGGCTTTTATTTAACAACTATTGTAATATAATAAAAATAAAACCTTTAATATATTATTTGTTTAAAGAATTGGCTATTTATTTTTGTGGCAACTATTTTTTAAATAATTAGCAGTTAATTGTATCAGTAAGTCTTGGGGACTTTGCCATACGTCCATCGGTCTCCGTTCTCGTGCTAAGAGTTAACAACTAGTTTATAACTAGTTTAGTAGCTTAGTTTAAATTAGTGTGTGTTTTAGCGAACTGTTGAAAAGTGTTTCAACAACTAATTTGTGCTAATTCTATTTCATTTTCTGATTTGTATATCGGTTTTAAAGCTACAATTTCTGAGCCAATTAATTATATAATTATTGTTATACCACCCGCCTCAGTGGCGTTAGTTGGCTAACTCGCTTGTCGTGTTGAGCTCGACCGCCGAGGACGGGGAGATCGAGGTTCGAATCTCGGTCGGGTGAACTGGGGGTGTTTTCTCCTAAATGGTTTTCCACTCTCCCACTGCGCAAATGCGGGTTCACTTCCTCTAATTCAACCTTCCCAATTCCCAATCCCTTAGCGTAATTAGTACTTAAGGCGTATAACCCGAACGGGTAGTAAGACGCGGTGCTAAATAAATAAATAATATATTGTTATTGTTTACAGTTAGTTTGCTTATAAAACAGAATTAGGGGGCCGGGTGTTTAGGTGTGTAATACCAAGGGGGTAGTAGGTAATCCCCCCCCCCCTTTGCCGCAACTGTTTAAATAAACACTTTTCTGGTATTTCAAGAAGGATTCAATATTTTAAAAAGTATTACATATCCTATTGAATAACTTCACCGCGAGCCCCTACAGGAACCCCTCCTGCCCCCCATAGAATCGAACATTGGACACCTAAGCAAGTGTGTGGGAGCCTGGGCTGAGATGTCTGCCAGGAGGGGTAGTATGAAAGATAAGAGTGGAGGGGACATAACGATGGCCTGCTTGAAACCATCTACGACCAGTGGCGGCTCGTCCTAGAGGACACGTGCCCTCCCGTACAAATAATTGGAAGTTATAATAATATTACATATGTTATATATAAACAAGGGCAAAATTAAAATTAAAATTAATAAACTTTTTCTAGTTTAAAAAAAATGACGTTTATAATTGCTCCTTCAAACAAAGCTACAGTAGCCCCATGACTTCTTTGGTGCTGACTGACAGTTCACAGCTGACATAATTATGTATCCATACGCCGAACCATATGATCTGCAAAAACATGTGTTTAACAGCTGTCACTTCTTACAGTCAACATTTAGGTATATACTTCAATGTTGACTGTCAGAATTCAGCTGTGAGTTGTCAGTCAGCACCAAAGAAGCCACGGGGCTACTGTATCTTACAGATCGGAGTATATTCAATATTGCCAAGTTCATGGCAAGATAGGGGTAAGGAAGGGGGAGGGAGGCTTTGATGCGCAGAACGCTGTGCGCAAGGCTCAAGGGGGCTCATGTTGAGATGTTTCCTGACTCCGCTCCTGTATTGTATTTTAAAGAATCAAATATATTTAAAGGTACCTTCCAAAATGAACTTTTGAATCTAATGGCTCAAGTTACTCAAACTGAAGTAAAGACTCAAATAAATTCAGCAAATTGTATTGCAGTCGAAGCTGATGAGACCACAGATTTTTTCAATCAACAACAAATGGTAATTATAATTAGGTACGTTTTAATGGGCAAATTTGTGAACGATTTTTGTCTCTTATTAAACCATCTGGGTATAGAGCACACATTTTATCCAATGTTATATAAGAAGAGCTTTCAAACTAAATTAAATATTCCACCAGACAAATTAATTTCACAGAATAACGATGACGCAGCTGTGGTAACAAAATAATGTTGTTCAATCATTAATAAGAAAAATTTAGGCTATCCAAATGATTATTTTGTACATTGCTATACACATCAATTTAACCTAATTGTGGAACAAGGAACGCAATGTAACAAAAAAAAATCGCTAATTTACAAGAGACCTTTTAAATCATATTTCCCCCCGATCTACGTTCACCTAAAATAATAGCGTTTCTTGACGAAATTGTCAAGAAAAGGCTACCACGAGCTGTAATTTTTAAAGCAGGACAGTCTACTTTGTATGACTACAAAGACTCATTTAAGGGATGTTTAAAACCCCATAGACTCTGATGAAGTAGATTCTAAAACACTAAATGAAGCAAGTGGCCTAGTGAACTACTTAATGGCCCGTCTACTACCAACATACCCGCTTGTCGGACTCTCTTCTCTTAAATACAAAACAGACTGTCTGCAATGAAAAGTTGTAATACGTAGTTTCAACCTATAGAAACAAAAGGGTTAAATGGATATGATTTTAATTGAAATTCCTGTGTTCATTTCCAGGAGCTGTTATCATAGATCAAATAACTTCATATTATTTGATTTTAGTTGTCCATCCTAATTGGTTTTTTATTGGATGAACGCAAGCCAACGCAACTACATAAACGCAAGAGATAGAAAATGTGTTTGCGTAAGCTATTGTAGACAAGACAAAATTACTTTATTGCGTATTTGCGAGTCCGACAAGCGGGTGCGTTTGGTTGTAGGCGGGCCATAAATAGTATAGAATATGTACCAGCTGAAAAAATTTCATTTAATTATGCCATAGGTGGACTTTTTTTAAAATCAAATCCAAGTGAGTGTTATTAATGGCTTAGATTTGGAAAAAGCTATAGAACAATTTGAGACAATTTTTTTTTTTTAATCAGAAAGTGTGCCGAAATTATTCGAGGCGAAGTTGAAAAATCAGATAAAAAAATTAAGAAAATTGCATCTGCATCCATTGATGTCAATAGTAGTAATACTGCTGCAAATAAAGTACATTTTTAATCCAAATTAATGAGAGATTTGATTTTTAAGCCCACCTATGTGTAGAAAAATTATTCAATTAAAAAATATCAAAAATCTTTTTCTCAAAATGTCTTTAACGAAAATCTGTTGTATATTATTCCACGTTACATGCTATAGAATTAAAGAGCAAATGGGATTGTATGTAACTTACAATCTTGATGATATGTGCGAAGTTGAGGGCTTATTATCTTTATTAGTGTTTATTTTACAAAATAACTAAAATGAGATTTTATCTGAAAGTTTTAAACTGTTGGACATTATTTGTCCTACACCGTTGTCAACAAGAGAATGTGAGAGGTTTTCCTAACCTAAAATGGTTTAAGACTTTCTTATAGAGTACAATGAAGGAAAAAAGACAATGCTTTAACAGTCGGTCGAAAAGGAATGTATTACTTCAATAACTGATTTCGACAACAAAGTGGTGGACGTATTTTAAAATATCAAGCAAAGGAAGATGGACTCCCACTACTAAATATAAATAACAACTACATTTATATTTTTACCATTATTTTTTAATTTAAATGTTGTGTCATCATATGAAAAAAAGGGCACGAGCCGCCACTGTTTACGATATCTATAAGAAAGAAAATATCGCCCGGAGCAAATTGTTGCTCTCAATCAGTACCTTTGATAGAGGAGCAGACAAAACCTTGATATAGTGGGACCAACCGCAGGTGCAATGACAATGGTTCTATACTGTGCGGTATTTATAAGTTTGTCCTACAAACCAAATAGTAACATTTTACTATGTTATTAGAGTTAATTTATATGTATTGGTAATATATATCCAAAGTGACAGCTGCAGATCACATGACTTGACGTATGAATACATAAAAATCATTCCAACAATGTTGGTATCCGTCAGATACCGTGCCTGCTATAATCGACCCATGTTTGTCGGCACAAATCTAGTTGTAACTTTTTATGATTATTTCTGTATCTTAGTAAAGTACTGTATCGAGTGTTGAAAAGCTAATTACCGACGGCAATGTCTGTTTTAGAGCTACAGACCGATTGAATCACGTCCCTCTAAATACTTGTCTCTTTGATCCAAATAAAGCTCGAACGCAATTTCTCGCTACAATCGTGGCGCATGCGCAGTTCCATCTACGTGACGCGTATCAAAGGGGTGGTGAGCTTGCTGAGGGGGAGAGGATGGGGGGAGGAGGGGGAAGTCCATTAAAATTCCGATTATTTTCCGTGAACGGGTGCGAGTCTCCAATCACGAATAAAGTTAAGATTGTGTTGTTCGAACAACACTGATTGAAATCTACTCCGGATCGTAACACAGGCAATGGATTGTTACATCTAGAAGTTAGATATCGCTTTTATAACCGATATGTTCAAAGGTTTAAACTGTTTTTCTAAATACCAATTAAGTTAGGTTCAAGATTGTTAATTCAAACCAGCTTTCTATGTACAGATAAAAAAAAACTAACACTTTTATTAAGAGCGTTGTAAATTTGAAGCACTCGTGTGTGTGTGTGTGTGTGTGTGTGTGTGTGTGTGAAGGAAGACAACGTGACCCAATAACCACGTATTTATCAGTTATCAGGAGCTCAACATGATTTCAATTCTTTGATCAGATAAATATTTCCACCCGAGTTACACGTAAAGTGTTAATGTGAGTTGTTAATAGCATCGGGTTTTAGGGTTATCTACAAAAAGATTGTAAAGAGTACAAATAATGGATGGACATTTCTTATTATTTACAAATAAAAGTGAAATAGAAAGTTTTAAACTAAACTGTACGATACAATCTTACATTCGTTATCATAGACTATTTATTATGATTTGTGGCAAAATTTTCAAAAGTAAGTAATCAGTTAACTAACTACCCTTAATTTGAGGGTTAGAGTAAGAAAACCCTTTGGTGGATAATTTTTACGATTACGGTATGATAAGCTAAAAATAACATATTAAATTATAAATAAATAACACGTATTCCTTTAGAACAGTTTGTGTCTTCTTAAGACTTGTACGACGGCGAAAGACAAGATAACTTATCAACACCCATTTTGTGTATAGTCCAATTTTCATAGGAAGGGCCTTATCTGACCGCTTAATCAGTTGCTATATATACTTTCACACATTCGCCGTCAAGGGATGTGATTTGTAACTGTCTTCTGATAGATATTATCAATACATAAAATATAATAATAATACAACAAAATGCTAACAATTTTGAGTATAGAGGGCCTATACTTTTACTTTCTAAAAGTTCCATTCTACTAGAAATCTACACTCTACGACATAAGTGGGCAGGATGAGGAAGTTAAATATAATTTAAGTGCAAATTATTAAAAGCAAACGTGGAAATCAACATTCTAGTCTGGTTCTCTACTGCTGCAGAGGTCCGGGTCCAAATCCCGGCCGGTTATAGTGAGGTTATTTTCCCTTTAAAAGTTTCCCCACCCACTTTCCTCGAAGATGCAGGTACATTTTCTCTAAATTCTAACTTCCTCATACCTATTCCGCTATCGTAATTAATGTATTTGTATAACCCGACCTGGGTACTAAGCGGTGTCCCGCCTTATTGTGTGTTATCGTCCCCTTTACAGGCAAATGTCGGTACATCTTTAAGACTCCCCCTCTCTGGTTTCAGTGGAACCAGAGCTTACCGCAGGCCAAGCAGCGGGGGGTACCAATGTTTTCAGGCCGGGCAGTAGACGCGTCACGCCGCGATACTAGTTCGTGGAGACCATCCTCCGCCCACGGTCGGGCGTGACGCGCGTGATTACACACCGCCCTCAACAAGTTGCCGTGAGAGGAGGGGTGGGGGGAGACAATTATCTCACAGGCTCGGGGGGTATTTTGAACAATGGACCGGTAATGAGAGGAAATACTAGAGAGGTTCACGGAGGAGCAATCACGCTTTCTGGATTAAACATCAAATTTGAAACAAAAACAAAAAAACAATCTGTTTCAAATTTGAATGCACCTAAAACAAATATTTTAACTATCACCTCACTGACTATAAGTTTTCAAATTTGTACGGTATATTTACACTGATAGGAACAGGAATATAAAGGTAGGATTGTGAGGAAATGTAAACCACATTTGAGTGGAGGAAGAGAGAAAAAACCCATTTATGTCAAACCACCCTCAGTAGACCCAACTGGGATTTGAATCCCGACTCCACAATCACTAGAAAGCTATTATGCTGGGATCCTTGTGCCTTAAACCACGTGACCACCGCTATGTGTTGTTTATCTTACTTAAGATAGCTTGTTAGATGTATGTAGAAAAGTAGACCTAAGTTCCCGGTATAGTCATTAATGTACCTTAGCTCGAGGTTGAATGGAGGGGAAGAGAAAAGGTTGTCATTAAATTCGGGGACCCTTCCGACAGATATCCAATACATTTTGAGGTCAACATGTAAAGAAAGTTATGTTCTAGGTTAGTACTGGAGCAATATTTTTATTTAGTTTCGCCAAAAAAACTGCAAAAACACTGGCCCTTTCTCGCGTCCCCTTCCACCCCACACTTAGGTCACCAGGATTCTGCACTTCGAGGGGTTCCAAAGCCAACGTGTCATTTTCCAAATTTGTTGAAAGTTCTTTTATTATTTATAGTGAAATAATAAAAAATGACCACTTATAAATGTGTGTATTAATATTACCTAAAGTAAATAGCTATGAAATGTAAACAAAAAGGTTAAATCAAAATATAATGTTTGGTCTCGTTACAATCCACTTATTTTAAACCCTGGAATGTTTTATTGTCATCTCTTGAGCAGTGTTTTATTGTAATGACTCACGTTCTCCGGTTTATTAAAATCTGTTTCAAACAAATTTAAAACAGTCACATATGAAAATAAAGTTTCACTGCTGAAACGAGTCCTTGAACTTCAATGTTGAGGTTTGTACTGTACGTCTTAAGTTAAGTTACGCAAGCTCTTAAGCTTTAATCTCGTGTTTCCGAAACTCTGTACAGTCCCTTGCGAGGCCTTAGCCCTCTTGTTCTTTATTTTAAAAAGATAAACATTTGTAAAAACGGTCTCTACAAATTTTAATAATTCTCTAGGAGTAAACTAAACAAAGACGTGAAAGAAGGAAAGAAAGGCTAATAATAGTCCACATCACATCAAGCCCTGCGTTAATTTGTGTATCAGATCTACTATTACTTAATAAGATATGTCGTGATTGACAAAACTCTCTCATTGATGTACAGAAGGGGGGTGGGAGGGTTGATCAAGGTGGGAATGAATCCCCGTCCGTCTTCCCGTGTCAGAGTCAGGCACACTAGCACCAAGAGGAGGGTGTTGCGAGGTTATAATGAGGTGGGAATGAATCCCCGTCCGTCTCCCATGTCAGAGTCAGGCACACTAGCACCAAGGAGAGGGTGTTGGGAGGTTGTAATGAGGTGGGAATGAATCCCCGTCCGTCTCCCAAGTCAGTCAGGCACACTAGCACCAAGGAGAGGGTGTTGGGAGGTTATAATGAGGTGGGAATGAATCCCCCTCCCTCTCCCGTGTCTGAGTCAGGCACACTAGCACCAAGGGGTGGAGGACGGGGATATCGTCACGAGTCGAACCACGCACGTTCCTAGAGACGCCACAACAGCAACAACCAATCTTCTTCCAGTCGGTACAGGGTGTTGTATAACCAACTTAACACGCTGTTTCTGTCGTTTAGTCGGACACAAAGGTCGCACCGCCCGTCTACCCTGTCTTCCTGGTAAAGGGAGGTAAGGAGTTCGAGTTCCGTCTGGTTGTATAGAGGATTTTGTTCCTCACAAAATGGTTTCCCACTTTTCCTCCATGAAAATGCCGGAACATTTCATCTAAAATCTAATTGTAATCATCATTAGACTATTAGTGTTATAAACGTGGATACATGGGACGGGTAGTAAGACGTAGTGCAACAACGTCCCCAAACAGGGGCTAGTAGCTTGCAGACATTATTAAAAACATTTGTTTACGGTCAACATTGCTATATTATTATTATTTTATAAATATTTATATTGATGGCTGCAGATCACATAATACATATGCTAACTTTTCTGTGCCCCGCACTATCGGTATAGTGTGCTAACTTAAAAGTTAGTTTGTAAGACGCACGCTGGCTTAGCCTTGTTTTTTTTTTTTGTAAATTATTGTGCAATGATTACGTAAGATAATTTATTTGTCGATTGAATTCTTCTTGGTTTTCTAACTTACGAATTATCCTGTACGTGTCCGCAGGTCTCTCTTACACAAAGCTATATATAATAGAAATAATAAAACCACGAGAGTAAAACCTTTCAACGGAGAATCGTGAGGGGAGATGAAATCACGAAGAAAAACGAGAGCATTCATCCACAGTCGAAGAAAGGGATCAACTTCATCTGCTTAGCTGTGTGTTGATGTTGCTCGGCTGGTTGATGTTGCCTCTTCCCACGCATTACATGCTCTGTCCACTCATTACATCCAACAGAGCAGGATAGTCGCGGAGAGAGAGAGACATTCTGTTAATACGTGAGGGGGAAAAGAAGCGCGAATTAATGTCAGTATTCTTGTAGGTTTTATCACAACAAATAACACTTCTAACCAAAATAAATTAAATACCGATGCAGTGGATAGTAATCTCAAGAGTTGTTGAGTTTTTGTCTTACACATCGCGGAATTTGGCTAAGACATTTTTTAAAATCTTTATCAAAAAGCTCGTGTTCGAATGCCACCACGCTTATAACAAATATTCAACTAGAGCTGTTGTTTATCACTATGGGTAGATTTACTAAAGTAATAGTTTATTTATCGTGGTTAAAAATATTTTATTTATATTTTCTGTAAAAACTGCGAAAATACTGAACTTACTTCGCGTTTCCTCCCACCTCACCTTAAGGGCAGCGCCTACTTGAAGATAAATATCCGCACACCGCAGTATTTATTATGTTAACGACAGTTCTGAAACTTCCAAAATAATCCTCAGCTCTGAATGCTCTGTTGTCATCTTCTCAAACAAAATGTCTCTCCTCTGAACTTTTTTTTTTAAATTACAAATTTTAAAATGTAAAGTTTTTAATCGTATAGAGATGGCCACCTTAAAACTAAGGTTATTTATTATTTGAAGGGATATATCTTGGGGTAAATCCACCGACATTGAATTGGTGGCGGAGGGGGAGGGCGGGTGCAAGTAGAAAGCCATTTATTTTCTCAGTACACCTTTATAACATCTTAGACCGTGTATTCACCGGTGCTGAAGAAGAATAAACAGACGGCCAATAAACTGACACAAAATACAAAGATAGCGAGATAAGTCACAGAGTAAATTAGAAAGAGAGAATGAAAGACGGTTCATATACATAATAAGTTTTATTGAAGTGGGTTTAAAAAAACCATCCCTGATGTTCGTTCAGTTACGGAGCCTCCAAAAATAATACTATATTAAAACCTAACAACTCGATAAACAACCAATGAGCAAAGTCATCCAAATTGATGGGAGCTATAACCATTAAAAAAAATTAACTCTTTGTCCAGCCATTCAAGTTTTATTATAATAAGACGAAATTAAGATGATATTTTTCCAACAAATTAAAATATAATGAGTTATACCAGAGAGGAACTCATGACGTCACCAGAACTACATCTAAAAATACGTCAAAGGCCAAGCAAAACCAATGGATTCGGACATTTCATGCGTAGTTGGTCATTCGATTAAAGTGCAGCCATTCAAACTTTTTCAAAACACCAGAACCCAAAAATACGGAATTATGATTGGCCCTTCCCGACAGTAAAAGCGTAACAAAGACTGTTCTATGCGGTAAGAGAGAGAGAGAGGGATATATAAAGGAAAGGCATTCGTGAATGTTGAGGGAGATGCAGGAATCTAAATTCAATTATTGTTCAGCGAACAAAATTGAAAAAGCGGACGATGCGGAGAAAAGGTGTGTGGGGGGGGGGGNGGGGGGGGGGGGTAGTTTAATTTCTCCATGTTCTGGATTATATGTGGGTATAAATTAGATTCTACTGGCAATGTTTTGTAGTAGTTCGGTTTTTAGATTATCGGAGAGCAACGAATTCTTGGAGGTAGATTTAAATCACAGATGTTATTTTATTAGTGAATCTCCCGTTTCAGAAGATAGTATAATTTGTCTGGTGGAAGTCCTGGAATAATTGTTTGGAGCTTTGAAACCAATATTAGCAAACAGTTCTCGTGAAGGTGCTGTCCAGAATAAAATAAAACACATGTGCTGCATGAAATTAATTTAAGGGGAAATGTAGATATCTATATTATGCATTTCTGGATTTGTAAACCATGTAACAATATCTACGTACAGCCCAATTTTAATAGGAAGAGCCTTTGAGAAAATACAAACACATTTATTTGTTGCCAACATTGATCAAATTCTATTTATTATTATTTATTTTATAGTTATTGATAATATCTATCAAAAGTGACAGCTGTAGATCACATCACTTGAAGTACATGTCATGTATCCAGAGTCCAAAGAAATGAACCAGCATTCGCATGGAGTGTAGATGGAAAAGTATAATGCTAAAACTTTGTCACCGGAGCATACATACGTGAATTCGATTCCCGTTTGGAATGAAAGGGAACTCAAAGGTAAAGGTAATATTTTTATAGTTTAGATAACATTTTTTCGCAAAAGCAAACACAATATTTATCCAGTAGTAACATTTAGTTTAATTTCCTACACATGGTAATATCAACAGTCCTTGAATATCTGTTATGAGTAAAACGTAATTTGACCAGGACTTTAAATATTCATTTAATAAGTATCTAATCAAGTGCCTCAACATGCCCGGGACAAATACTCAACTGTTGACATGTGTGGTAAATTAAACTAAAAATACATCTAATGGAACAATATTTTATTAGTTTCTCAAATTTATTTGTTATAAAAACTGTATAAATACTGTCCTTAACTTTTGTTCTCTTTCAGTGCACCTTAAGTACCTTGCCTACCTGTGACGTCACTGTCGGTCAAGACAGGATGTCCCATGTTTGTGAATTTACGTTCTATTCAGCAAGTTTTAAAGATACAACGTTGGAGCAAAAACCATATAAAGTATTAAATAATTCTAAAAAATAGTCCTACAGTATGATAAAAGTATTATTTTTTATCTTTAAGTAGTTTTTTGTAAATGTATTTTCCTACAAATCCTCTACAACTCAGGCTATTTGTCTTGGTCATGAAAATGTCCCGTAAGAATCCTCCGGCCAGGATGTAGTTTAAAAAGGTCCGTGGTAATAAATGTCTATCTTGCAAAGGGAACAAGAAAAGGAAATTTTAAAAAGCAAGTCAACGTTTTCAAGGCGCATATAGTATAGGGACTGTGTAAACTCGTCAGAGGAAGAGGGGAAGTGTATGAACAAGAGACCTCACAGGGTGAACATATCATTTTCTTTCCTCTCTTTCTATTTCGCACATTGGTGTGTAAGTGGGATAGTGCTTAGACTGCTTGGGTGCGTCAGGTTGAGATACAACCCGCTTTGCAAAATAGCCTTGAAATCTCAAGTAGGCAACGACGTTAAAATCAGAATATTGAGGCGTCCACCCCCCGACAGCTGCAACATGGACGACTTGGGGGGAAGGTAAAGGTAGCATCGACGCAGACCGGAAATACGTTCATTAGACTCCGTCCATGAAACAACCTATTGGGATGTTCATGCAAATGAATTGCCTCACGTTATTTAACCCAGCACCAATCATCGTGGGAGATTGTTCTACCTGTCCGTCCGTCTCAATTACCCCCCCCCCCCTTCCCGGCCACAGTCACGCACTCCACTGGAAGATTCACGAACTGAGCAAACACAAAAATAACTTTTGAAAGGTTAGGATTCCATAAACTGTTGATAAGTTTTTTAAAACAACATTTATCCCCCCTCCCCCTTCTCCACGTGTATAATTATGTATTACCACCCATCCGGTCAATCCGCTTAAAGGCGAGGTTGGAGGAAGGTAGAATTTAGAGGAAGTGTACCCACGTGTATATGTGGGTGAGAGTGGGAAACCATTTGTATTTTCGAAAAAACACCCGACCGGGATTATAAACTTCCAACCTTCCGTCACCGGCAAACAAGATAATACTATACAGACGCCTTTGTCCACATGACCATCAGTGGGGTTATTTATACCAAGCTATATCATTTGTAGACTTCTCCCTTCCCTCTTAAGTTTTTATCCATTATTTATGTTTAAAAAAAATACTGAAAGAAAATTCACTATGGAAGCAATATTTGAACATCTTCTTTTCAGATCTTTGACATTCAAACAAGTCTGCGGATGTGGACGAGCTGTCTAAAGCGTTAGATTCACAATGAAATTGGTCGTTGTACACGGCAGGGTGAATTTGGGGAACGGGGAAAAATGAAATTTTCTCATACTTTCTATCACTCAAATGTTTTAGTGTTTAAATTTAACCTCGCCTCCTCAACCATGCTTAAAAATGTAAAAATTATTTAAATCTTTAATAAGCATCGTTGTGAGCCTACCTCTTTAAAAATAGAAATGAATGAATCCAAATTTAGAGCTTTTTAACTAAATTTAAAACCTATCTCAGTGGTGTAGTTGGCTAACGCGCTAGTTTCGTGTTGACACTTCCTCTAAATTCAACAATCCTGATTCCTAATATATTGGCGTAACTAGTACTTAGGCGTATTTAAAAGTTCATATTAGTACACTTATATGTTTGAACTGTTTAAAAAGCCCCTCTCTAAACCCTGTGTCCCGTACTCACTCTGCCCCTGATTGGTCGGCTTACAGCCACAACAATCCAAGAGCTCGTGGTATTTGTGAGGTTCTGGTTGTCTGAATAATTACCACGGACGTCAGTTCTGACAAAGTTGCCGGAGCAAAGCAAGATGTATTTCACTCTGTTAGTTGAGGGTGTTCACTTTCTCTTAAGATTCCTTCCACTGGGTACGCCTTGCACCCCCCCCCCCTCCCGCCCCCAATCCCCGGGGGTTTAACGCCCCATCACACACAAGAGGGGAGAGGGGGTGTACCGAGGGTTGACGAGAATTTTGAATACAGTTTGATCCGTTGTGTGTGAATTTGGTAGATTGCAATATTCACTCAACCAAATACTTGCACTGGTGGGCACGCAGTTGAAGGTGACAGGCCCACAGTATAATCTTGTTCGTAAGAGGTATCTCTAGGTTCTAATCTAAAGGATACACGAAAGGGTGGTTTTTCACACGAGATTTATCACTCATTTTTCCAGATCCTTCCCACGATAATGAGTCTACATTTATTGCGACTACTCTCTTCACTGCGAGCTTGGCGACCTAGGCCGTGTGATCACAGGCTTGTTTGAGTGTAATCTCGTGCTAGCACGATTTCAGAGCGATTCCTTTGAAGAGGGTTTGACTTGACAGCTTGTAAAATTGAAGCCTATCTTGAATAAGGTATTTGTTGACGGGTATTTATAAATTCCAGTTTATTGCAACCAAGCTGAAGTAGATACCGCTCATCAACTGGCTAGCACAGCTGAACTCTCCTAAAAACAAAGAAACAGGTTCTAAACTTGTTACTAACTATTTTTGTCATTTAAACTTTTTTAGTCCCTATTTAATGCTTTATTTCTGTTAAACGAAAGCTTTTAAAACTCGTCAACCAGAAACACTTATGTTTATACTGGTCTCGCCCTTAAAAATAAAAAAACCCAACTAAAACGTTTGAAGAAATGACTGTTGGTGATAAGAATTACATTAAACATGCTAAAAGAGTGAATTAAACCCTAAACATTTTTCAATCGTTACAAAATATCACCTCCCCACAGACACACTTTGAGGCTTAGCTTAAACCATAAAGTTAATAACCCAAAACACAACCACGCACTTAACTATTGAATAAGCATTGTTGCCAGTTTGATTCCTTCATATTTTCATAAACACGCCATCTATTCGTTCACCGATTTTATTGTCAAGTTTTCTCATCAAAGGGGTATGTAAGCAAAGTCATTAAGGTGGGATAAAAGAGAACGCGACAAAAAAAACAGTGTTTTTGTAGTTTTTATGACAAAACTTTTTTTTGTTAAAATAAATAAAATATTGCTCCAGTGCAAACAAAAAATTTAATTTTCTTCAAATGGTGACCTCAAAATTTCTTGAATATCTATCTGGTAAAGGTGTTTTGGAATTTAACGCCAACTTTTTCGCTTACTTTAAAAAGTGTGTTAGATAATGCCGCTATGCTCATGTCAACAGCAGCTGTCCATATCACCATGTGAAGAAAATTAAACTCTAATTAATCTGTAGCTGCACTGAAGCAATCTGATATATTTTGGCAAAAAACAACAACTGAAACGCTGGCCTTTTCTCGCGTCCCCTTCTACCCCACCTTAAGGTGTGTAATAGAAGTTAAGCTTAAAGTAATGGCTCATCGGATTTGTTTTATGAATTGGGCTTATGTCCAACTCACGAATGCCAGGAATTCAGATAACGAATAGGCGTAACCAGGGGATTTGGGTATCACTACTCTCCCTCCAGTAAAAGGTGGGTACACTTTCTCGAAATTCTTCCTCCTCACCTCAGGACACCAGGGTAATAAAGGCGCGAAAAACAGAAGATCCAACCAATAACGAAAGCAAACGCTTACATTCAACAAGAAATACTAAAAAGACTAAAAATATTTGTTCCTTCTTTTGTTCAAAGAATTTGAGGTATGTGTTTGGTGTGTTTGAGTCCAGTGAGTGCGAGTAATCTGGCAACATGGGGAGCGTGATGTCCCGTGAAGTTCGTGGCTTGATCTACTGTTGAACTCTCCACGTTATAATCCTCCCAGTATTGTCCTGAACCCATTGTGTCAGACACTAATGGTGCAGACAGAATCGGACGACAGAGAAGCCCGGAATGTGGATGCTGTAATCCGACAGGATGTCACAATCCGAGATCCGACATACCTGTGGTTAGCTCCGAGGGCAAAGATGTGCACCAACACATTTTACCCGAGCGGCTGCGAGCATTTGAGACATAATTGTAAATATGACTATTATGAAATGCATTTAAAATATTTATTATAAATAATAATTAATAACCCGTTGACTCGCACGTGAACTGGATACCAGTCTCATGTGGTCTGATTTGGTGGTGACGAAAGGGTCAAGGGTTCGAATACCGACCAAATGTAATATGGGTGTTGTTTTTACCCAAGTGGTTTCTCGCCATTCATACACGTGAATTTGGGCACATTTTCTATAAATTTTACCTTCCTCGTCACTACACCGTTAATGTGGAATCCAGATGGGTACAAAAATACGCATATTTTTTTAACTAAAAAATCTAGCTCATATGAAAAGAATATTTATATTCCAAAGAACTTATAAATCAGTGTAGTGACCCTCAAAATGAATTACTGTGTTAGTGTTCTGATCCTAATAACGAATGACTATTTTAATGTTGTGATCTTCAAAATGAATTACTGTGTTAGTGTTGTGACGCTCACAATGAATTACTTCCTTTTTTGTATAATTTATAATAACTAATATATGCCAAATTGTCCATCAGATCGTATCTGCAGTTGTTACAAATAATCTAAGATTGCACCAATGTTTTTATCTCGGTATATTTTTTGGGTTATTGGTGACTCCTGTAAGACTACGTTCGACTATTGACCCGGAGGAAAGATATCACCACAACATGAGTTCATGTTTCTTGGTGTTCAAGCCGATGAAGCAGATGTGGAGCAGTGGGGGACGTGACGTCTTGTCCATAAGAGATATATGTGGCTCATCCCACCAGGGAGCTTAGAGAGTTACAACCTCTTATATCACTTGACCAAGATGTGGTCACTTGGAGAGCTAGCCTCCGGCCGAGAGGCTGTGGTCACTTGGAGAGTTATATCCCGGGCGAGAGGTTGTGGTCGCTTGGAGAGCTGAGATATATACTGGGCGAGAGGTTGTGGTC
>CABFVX010002346.1:0-36261 GCA_902151425.1 Timema shepardi | reverse complement strand
TATACTAGTGGCTCTGGAGTCTTGGGAGGGGATATACTAGTGACTCTGGAGTCTTGGGAAGGGATATACTAGTGGCTCTGGAGTTTTGGGAGGTGATATACCAGTCGCTCTGGAGTCTTGGGAGGGGTTATACTAGTGGCTCTGGAGTCTTGGGAGGGGCTATACTAGTGGCTCTGGAGTCTTGGGAGGGGATATACTAGTGGCTCTGGAGTCTTGGGAGGGGATATACTAATCGCTCTGGAGTCTTGTTCCCGGATATTCCAGTAAAGGTCTGGGGTTTAAATTCTTGTCTGGGCAAGTGTGTTTAATATATTTCAATTTATCAGACTCTTTATAAATCCACCGCAATATTCAAAACTAAGGGCTTATATTGAACTTTGCTCAGAAAGTGTAAAACGCCTGGATAAAAGAAAAAGAAAAGTCAGTAGCCTACTTATCTCGCACTATTATTAAGAAAAAAGGTTGTTCAGAAATAAAATGTGTTTTAAAATAAACCCTATTATATGCGCAATCTGATAAGATCTCTAAACAGGTTTTTAGTTTGGTTAGATGCGCAGTAGTAATTAGCATATTTACACGATATTTATACCTGTAATAAAACTGTAACTTTGCTGTGTGTGCGTTAGATTTGGTGTGTTTGTTCCCAGTAAACTCAAAAAGTACTCATTGGATCGAAATGGGACTACTCCTGTTGTACTCTCTATCTTTAAGAACAGAGGGTAAACTACCATCAAGCTAGCTGATCAGCAAGTAAAGTAGTCTTGAAAAAACTGGGCATAAGTAGTGGATACTCGTCGTGGCTGGCATTGTGGATACATAATATTATATGAGCTGTGGTGTGGAGGGGGGAGGGGTGGGCCCGTATTTCTTCTTTACACTCATAACACACTGCTTCTTTTCTAACATTTGAAGTTGTTGATGTTTTGATGTTTTGTTAAATGCGAGCGAATCCGCGGGCAAAGAAAGGCTAGTACTTAATAAAGTACTGTACATGCTAAGAT
This sequence comes from Timema shepardi, assembly GCA_902151425.1. Lineage (NCBI taxonomy): Eukaryota > Metazoa > Arthropoda > Insecta > Phasmatodea > Timematidae > Timema > Timema shepardi. The sequence continues at coordinate 35,260 of CABFVX010002346.1, read as the reverse complement.
CTTAACTTTTTTCGAAATAAACATTAAAATTAAAATAAACAACAGTGATAAGAGTCTTTATTTTCATCTTGCAGTTGTCCGAAATGTCACAACCTGTCGAAAGTTATTATTATTATTATTATTATTATTATTATTATTAGCACCGCGTCTTACTAACCGTTCGGGTTATACACACGCTAATGTGTAATGGTAGGGTGATTGTGAGATGAAATGGAGGACCTANACCCGTTCGGGTTATACGCACTTACGCTAATGTGTAATGGTAGGGTGATTGTGAGATGAAATGGAGGACCTACAGTTTAACGTGGAATCCGAACCACGGTGGAGGCCTGGCATTCCCCACATTCACAAGATGTCTTGTCAGAGGTGAAGGAAGGGTTTGGTAATCAGATAAATCTGTGCCAGGACTGTCAAAAGTGACAGTTGCAGCACAACTATAATGACGTATGCTTACATGAAACCTGATATGATAGTTTCTAGAATTTGTCAGAGAAGTATAAGTAATTAGTGGAATTAATATCAATTAAGCTAATCTAGGATCAGTTTTACGAGGTCCGACACCTCTGCTTGGCCGGTAGCGTGTGGTCTACTGAATTTAGGGGTACCAGGCTCGATTCCCATCAATGCAGAAAAATTTAAAACTGGTGAAATGTGGAGTTTCCCTTTCAGTGTGTTGAATTAACGGCTGGGGAGCTGGATGTCGTGTCTGCTTTATATTTAAGTTAGTTTATAAGTCGAGTGCTGATATCAGTCGGTTTAAAAAGTACACTTTAACGGCCCAAAAAATAAAATAAAGTATTACTACAGAGAAAAGCTCAGAAATCAATAAGTTTTAAAATATAAATAAATCATTAGTGTGTCATATTATTTTGTAAGTTATCCCGTACCCACAGGCCCTAGATGCTAGGTTCGATTCGAATTTGGTGCAAAGGATAAAATGATCAACATTGTGGATTTCCATACTTGTTTACTGTAGCTAATTAAAATGGGAAATGTAACTCACTATTTACTGCCCATCACTGACATTAAAAGAGAAACTCAATATAAAAACATCAGAAAATAAAACATTTATGTCCAGATTAAAAAAATTAAAAATCTTAATCTTTAGCTATTTGTGGTCGTTGTTCCCACTCGATACAATCTAGTTACCAGTTTTCTCCAGAAGCGACTGTACTGGTTTTGAGATGCGAGGTGCACTGAAGTATAACACTGCGCGCTGCGTGATGTTCTCTTATTTTTATTTTTTATTTTTTATTCAAGGTAAGAAAAGATGAACGCTTTAGATAAAGGCCAGGGCAATGTGTTATGTTACTAGGGCCGGTAATTTACAATGCTCTCCTTGAGGAACGTGGGGGGAGGGGTGTGTAGCAAATATTGCGAGCCTCATGAAGCCTACACTTCCACTTTTTACTGTGATAAGTCGGTTACAGGAGGATTCTGATAGGTACGAGCTCTTACTAAGTATAAACATATTATACAGATGATTGTACTTCAACCAGCATTGATTGGCACAGTATTTGATGCTACTTAGTCTCCAGTAGCAGACTAGTACTTAGTCTCCAGTAGTAGACTAGTACTTAGTCTTCAGTAGTAGACGAAATATTGAAGTGTTTGTGAATGTGTGTTGAGTGTTTTTAATTTTTTTTATTTGTTTTTCATTTTCTACATTTCTATTATATTTATCTTCTTGGCGATTAATGCCCTTACACCATCCGCTACTGAATGCCCCATAACCTAGTACTTCAGCTACTAAATTCCTCATGCCCTAGTATTCAAGCTACTAGATGCCTCATGACCTAGTATTCACGCCACTAAATGTCTCTTGCCCTAGTTTTCACGCCACTAAATGTCTCTTGCCCTAGTATTCACGCCACTAAATGCCTCATGACCTAGTATTTCAGTTATTAAATGCTTCTTGCCATAGTATTCAAGCTAATAAATGTTTCTTGCCCTAGTATTCACGCTACTAAATGCCTCGTGACCTAGTATACAAGCTACTAAATGCCTCGTGACCTAGTATCCAAGCGACTAAATGCCTCGTGACCTAGTATCCAAGCGACTAAATGCCTCTCGACCTAGTATTCAAGCCACTAAATGCCTCTCGACCTAGTTTTCACGCCACTAAATTCCTCATGACCTAGTATCCACGCTACTAAATGCCTCATGACCTAGTTTTCACGCCACTAAATGCCTCATGACCTAGTATTCACGCCACTAAATGCCTCATGACCTAGTATTCAAGCCACTAAATGCCTCGTGACCTAGTATTCAAGCCACTAAATGCCTCATGACCTAGTTTTCACGCCACTAAATGCCTCATGACCTAGTATTCACGCCACTAAATGCCTCATGACCTAGTTTTCACGCCACTAAATGCCTCATGACCTAGCATTCAAGCCACTAAATGCCTCATGACCTAGCATTTAAGCCACTAAATGCCCCATGACCTAGTACTCACGCCGCTAAATGCCTCATGACCTAGCATTCACGCCACTAAATGCCTCATGACCTATCATTCAAGCCACTAAATGCCTCATGACCTAGTATTCACGCCACTTAATGCCTCATGACCTAGTATTCAAGCCACTAAATGCCTCATGACCTAGTATTCACGCCACTAAATGCCTCATGACCTAGCATTCAAGCCACTAAATGCCTCTTGCACTTGGATTCAAGCCACTAAATGCCTCTTGACCTAGTTTTCACGCCACTAAATACCTCTTGCACTAGGATCTAAGCCACTAAATGCCTCATGTTCCATGCTCTAGTACTTCCAATCAATGATATCACGTTCAAAGCCGAGATGTAATCATCAGACACAGAATGCTTGTTGTACCACTCTTACCGAAACTAGTGCTCCATCCTTGTTGTTATGACCCCCCACTCTACCCACTTCCCCTAACTCGTCTCTCCTTCAACCCAATGTCTTTAATTAGATTCGTTGTTTAGGACTTGGTTAATTTATTTCGATCTTTCCCTTCTCGGTCCGTTCTCCAAGACTTTCATTGCCTTCTCCACTGGTCCATTTTATTGCGTCCGTAATGGACTGTAAGACGCTTCACTTTCATTTGGAGTAAGAGTATCGACAAACTATACGACCTACATAACAAGTTGACGGCAAATTTAAGAGGCTAATGATTCCTAAAAGTTTACAAATAATTCAGAAGTAACCATTCAACATATTTGAGTAATTCTAAATAATTAAATTTATACCAAGCAACAAATACGAAGCCCTTTAACAAATATCATAATATTCTTAACAAAATATCCGAAGTGCTACAAAATCCTTCATAATAAATATATTCTAAAAACGGGGGCTTTCAGCCCACGGCCCATGGGCCACTTGCAGCCCACCGTAACTTTTTTTTTTTTGCGGCCCGCCAGTTTATGGGGAAAAAAATATTTCAAAGGGGAAAAAATGACAAGTACAGATTTATATTTTGCATGATTAAATAGTAAAATAACTTAAAATGTGTATTTATTTTATTAACTATTTTTGATTTATACGCGAAGAGAAATATTACTTTTTTATACACAAATTTCCCTCGAACCGGGAAATGACTACTAGATAAGCGAGAGAGTAATATTTCGGGTGTGTTCGAACATAGTCGGGAGTGTTCGTGTTCACTCATCACTGCTGAGACACTTGGGACGACAAAATAAATATAATATATTGTAGAGATGTCACGATACCTGTTTTTCTCGATTCAGATTCTTGAACATTTTCTTTTTCATTGTTTTTCCAAACATTATTGCAAAGAAAATCTAACGTGCCTGATACCCTACTCCCCCCTCAATGCTAAACTTGGACTCGACCATTACAACACATGGTCGCTTTAAACTTCAATCTCACAATCTTATAGATATTAACAAAACACACTAGAAGTCTTCAAAGTTGAAAATCAAAACAAAAAATTCAAATAAACTCGAAATTAATACAATAAATTGCGTATTTTATATAGGAAAGAAGAACACATTTCACACTTTACAAACATTTTAAGTAATCCGCCATTACTGATCCTACGCACGTTAGCTCGCCAGAAATTAGTGATCAAGTTTTGGCAACGACATATCGATAATCTATTGAATTAAAATAAATATTACTTTTTTTGCTCTATTTTTGTTAACTACGTCGATTTTTGTTCTATCTTTATTAAAGATGTCTTATTCAAAGAGCTGAATAAAACATTAGAAATTTAAAAGCGACATAGAACATAATTACAGGAGAGCGGCCATTTTAATATGAGAGATAATCAATTACCACCTCCTATGTTGAATGTTAGCGTTTTGTTCAGTTGGCAGTTTTGTTGAGAGCTAAGAATCGATCTAGCGAGAATCGTAATATTAAGATCGATTCTTTATTCTTTCAATACCAGTAAGAATCGAGGTATCAAGGAATTGGGTTTGACAGCCTTAATATTGAGGGTTCAATCCTAATATTGTGGGTACAGTATTGAGGCCCGCGAGCCAATAAGAGACGAGACATTTTGGCCCTCTGACCTTAAGGTGCGGCAGAAGGGAGCGCGAGTAATTTTACAGTTTTTATAGCATTACATTTTTTAGTCCAAACTAAATCAAATATTTCTCCAGTAGCAACGTAGAGTTTAGTTTTCTGCACATGCTGATATCAACATATCTTGAATATCTGTCAAGGGTGTCCTGGAATTTGGTCAAAACATTTTAAATAAAGAGAAAAAGTTTTGACAAAATTCTAGGACACCCTTGATAGATATTCAAGATGTGTTGATATCAGCATGTGCAGAAAACTAAACTCTATGTTGCTACTGGAGAAACATTTTGTTTACTTTGGACAAAAAAATGTAAAGCTATAAAAACTGTAAAATAACTCGCGCTCCCTTCAGCCGCACCGGTTGAAGACCCTTGTTCTAAATAGTGCCACAACATTAAAACATATTTATCTACAACGAATATAAACGGTAAATTTAAAAAGAAACTTTTTTTCGCCATCCAAACTTTAATTAATTTAATGTGTTATTCAAGGAAAAAAAGAAAAAAATGGGGGGACAAAAAAACTAATAACTGAGCTCTAGAGTTAACAAAACATTAATTTGTGTTTTGCTATAAAAGCATTCTAATTATTAAAAAAAAGTACAATAGAAGCTAAAAGGAACTAGATGTCGCCCAAATTATTCAAGTTCATTAATCAAACAAAAATATTTCAAACATGTAAAAGTGTTTAGAGTGAGACTCGTCACAATAACTAGTATTGTTAATACACATTGTAAACAAGTAGGCCTAAATGTTGTAGTATAGCCAGCCTGCCAGCGGGTTGGAGTGCCTGCCAGCGGGTTGGATTGCCTGCCAACGGGTTGGATTGCCTGCCGGCGGGTTGGAGTGCCTGCCGGCAGGTTGGAGTGCCTGTCAGCAGGTTGGAGTGCCTGCCAGCGGGTTGGAGTGCCTGCCAGCGGGTTGGAGTGCCTGCCGGCGGGTTGGAGTGCCTGCTCAAGTCTGAGCTGGGAGGTCCGGATTCGACTCGAGTCATGACGCGGGTGTATAAGGGGAGAGAAAGAGGCATATTCCTGTTTTAATATTGTTTTATATACATCGATGGCCACGCAATTTAATCGTCAACCTCTTCAATATGGCTATGTAAATGTTTCTTCTATAAATATTTCTCATCCTAACGCGTCGCAAATGCGGGTACATTTCCTACAAATTCTACTTTATTTATACCTACCCCGTCAGTGTAGTTAAAGGATAACCCGGACGTGTAGTAAGACGTGGAGCAATAAATAATTATATTGTTTTGTCTTCCACTATCTAAACTAATACGGGAGAAATTCCTTAAAACTCCTACCCACCTCGGTGGCGTAGTTGGCTAACGCGTTAGTCGTGTTGAGCTGCTCGACTGCTGAGAACGGGGATATCGAGGTTCGAATCTCGGTCGGGTGAACTGGGGGTGGTTTTTCCTATATGGTTTTCCACTCTTCCCTCCACGCAAATGCGGGTTCACTTCCTCTAATTCAACCTTCCCAATTCCTAATCCATTAGAGTAATTAGTACTTAAAGCGTATTCCTATAACCCGAACGGGTAGTAAGACGTGGTGCTAAATATTATTATTATCTTAAAATTCCTCTAGCATATTCTGTACCCTTGACTAAATACAACATGGCGGACAGTCTGGCAGTAAGAAGTGTATAGCTGTAAATGCTTTCTGAATATATAATGCGTTCTTTGTAGTAAATATTGATTATTTTAACACATACAGTAGCCCCATGGCTTCTTTGGTGCTGAGTGACAGCTTTGAAAAGTTACCAGACCAAATTATATATCCCTACGCCGAACCATATTATCTGAAAAAACATGTGTTTAGAAGCTGTCAGTCAGCACCAAAGAAGCCACGGGGCTACTGTACTATTGATTGTAACCAAGATAATATTTCATAAACATAAGAATTAAAAAATGGGTCAATTTTTTACTTGTTCATCGTTCCTTCAATAAAATCAAAACAAATAACGCTGTAATTTTCTTCGTATTAGACTGGACCCTTCAAAATATCAGAACTTAAATCAAATCCTTTAAAACCCAACATTATTAAGAGCGTTGAGTTGTTTACACAAATACTCGTGTCTCTGGGCGCACAACTTTCTTAATTGCTCTAATAATGTAATTAAATGAATGACTATGTAGAAATGGGTCTAATTGGCCGCCTAAGAGTGCTCCTATAATTAGTCTGTCAATAGACCATGATAAGTTTACATTCCTGTGGGTGGGATCAGTAAACAACTATCCTCTGAAAAAAAACGTTAGGCCAATTAAGAGCTAAACATGAAAATAGAGTTAAATTTTAGTTTTTTTAACATTACAGTAGTTGAGGCATCTTTTAACTGCAGAAGCTGATGAATCTAGCCGGGATTCGAACCTTGTAGAGCAATTCTCTCTAGAACAGTGGTTCTCAAACTGTGGTTCGCACATGGAACCAAACTAAAATGACAATCATATTTGTTTCCTCAAATAATATATTAAAGTTTTAAACAAAGTTCTCAAAAATCAGTAAATTAACTTTAATGATGTTTATTATGCTATCAAGTATAATTATAATTCACAGATAACCATTTTAAATAAAATTATGTCAATTTTTCAAAAATTACCCAACGTTAAACTATTATTTATTTGAGGACGTCAATCAAAATCAAAACAACACCCCGAGGACAGACTATATTTCTTTTTTGGTTATGACGCATTTAAAACGAGAAATTCATCATAATTTCGAGGTCAAAAATATTCACATCTACAATAGTGTTTCTCTTTATTAGAAAGTAAAAACAGTGGAAAGTACAATATTGACAGGCTAACTCCGCGAAGTGAACTCTACCTTGTTCCACAAATACTACCGGATTAATGCTATTTTTTCTTAGTAATATATATCAACTGTGACAGATCATGTGACTTGACAGGTGGTGATTTAGTATCGTTTCTCGCTGTCATAAGGCTCTTCCTATGAAAACTGTACTGTAAAATGTGGATATGAAACATATTTTTATAAATATGCTGTCTTTACTGCTCGACAAACACTTTCGTTAGGAAATGTTTAGCTTCATCAAGGGGTTCGCTATTGGGAACACTTAGAGACACGATGCTCTATAAGCTACTGGTGGTATATATTTGGCAAGTTAAAATGTCCATTTGTCAAAACAATCGAGTATAAAGGAAAGATAATAACTATGCACCATTTAATTTCCTAAGCAATAAATATAATAATGCTAAACATTGACTGCCGTGGACTAAACAACCATTTTCCTGCTAGCCGTAAGTGGCATCTCAGTGTTTGTCTGGCACTAGGGTATTTGTTAATTATATGTTGCCAGTACCGGCGTGGAATGTATGGTATAAACTCATGTAGGCTGATATTAATATTATTGTTTGTGGATTGAATTAATTTTTAAAGAGAGTTAAACAAACTATTTCATATTTATTTATTTATCACCGCGTCTTACTATCCTATCCGTTCGGGTCGTACGGTAAGTACTATCTACGCTAATAGGTTAGGAATAGGGAAGGTTGAATTTAGAGGATGTGAACCCACATTTGCGTGGAGTGGAAAACCATTTGGAAACCCTCTCCCCCAATTCACCCTACCGAGATTTGAACCTTGATCTCCCCGTCCTTGGCAGTCTAGCTCAACACGATAGTAGCGTGTTAGCTAACTACGCCACCGAGACGGGCCACAACCTGATTAAAGCAACACATGGTAACACTGGGATTAAAGTAATAACGTTACTGTATATATTTTATTCTTATTCTTAAGTCAACAATCAGAAGATGAGGTGATTTTTATCCATCTGGAGCGGGACATGCGCGCAGCCATTCGTTTGGTTAGTGCTGCCTGCGCCATCTGGTATAAATCCTATGTACTAGAGGAGTTCAGGAAGTGTGGTTGAATTTCTACGAGCGAGTACGAAAGGACCCACCAATTGATATGCAGGAAAGGTATTTTCACGTATACCTTCCGGGGTTCTTTTACAAGCCACACTCGATATAGGGTCGATGGCTCTACTTCCCCCCGAAGGAAGTTGTGCTATGAATTTGTATCGATCAAAAAAAATATTCGTTGACTTCAACTGGATTTGAACCCATGGGCGTCTGGTCTTAAGGTGAGTAAGCACTTTTTATACCCCAAGAGCACCGAGGTTGACCAAATTAAGTTATTATTATTAGCACCGCGTCTTACTAACCGTTCGGGTTATACACACTTACGCTAATGTGTAATGGTAGGGTGATTGTGAGATGAAATGAAGAACCTACAGTTTAACGTGGAATCCGAGCCACGGTGGAGGTCTGGCATCAAATTAAGTTGTTAAATTGATATTGGTATATACATTTACTAAGGATTAAAACGTTAATATTGTTAACAGAACGTTAGCAAGGTTTCTTTGGTTTATGTAATACAAAACATATATTTTATCTTGTTTTCTTTCTTAAGAGACTAAAACCACTTCGTGGGACACTTTGGTCACATCCCAACACACACGACACACATGGTGTAACCTACATGTGGAACCAAAGAGAGATTGTGACACTGAACACACGAAGCAGTCGTGTGTCAACTGGGGCACAGTTAGGTAGGTTTCACCTACAACAAGAGGTAAAACAGAGCGGACAAGACTAGGTACGAGCTACCGTCAAAATGACATTCCACTCGTGAACAAGTGGAAAGTCTCAAGGAAATGCACACCTTTTAACCAGGTGACGACATTTTCACTCTCCTCCCCGCTATCAGAAATGTGGAGCGGGGAGGGAGGATTTGGAGGAAATGCACACCTTTTAACCAGGTGACAACATTTTCACTCTCCTCCACGCTATCAGCAATGTGGAGTAGAGAGGGAGGATTTGGAGGAAATACACACCGTTTAACCAGGTGACGACATTTTCACGCTCCTCCACGCTATCAGCAATGTGGAGCGGGGAGGGAGGATTTGGAGGAAATAGACACCGTTTAACCAGGTGACAACATGTTCACTCTCCTCCGCGCTATCAGCAATGGGGAGTAGGGAGGGAGGATTTGGAGGAAATACACACCGTTTAACCAGGTGACGACATTTTCACGCTCCTCCACGCTATCAGCAATGTGTAGTAGAGAGGAAGGATTTGGAGGAAATAGACACCGTTTAACCAGGTGACGACATGTTCACGCTCCTCCACGCTATCAGCAATGTGTAGTAGAGAGGAAGGATTTGGAGGAAATAGACACCGTTTAACCAGGTGACGACATTTTCACGCTCCTCCACGCTATCAGCAATGTGTAGTAGAGAGGAAGGATTTGGAGGAAATAGACACCGTTTAACCAGGTGACGACATGTTCACGCTCCTCCACGCTATCAGCAATGTGTAGTAGAGAGGAAGGATTTGGAGGAAATAGACACCGTTTAACCAGGTGACGACATTTTCACGCTCCTCCACGCTATCAGCAATGTGGAGCGGGGAGGAAGGATTTGGAGGAAGTGCATCCCGATTTGCATGGAGGGAAAGATGAGAAATTAGTTAGAAAATATACGCTCACATATTCATACGTCAAGGCATGTGATCTTATGAAGCTGTCACTTTCGATATATAGATATAGACCCTATATTATTAATACAAAAATTAACAATTATATTTTAGTAAGATGTTATCAGTTTTGATCGTACAGGTTCTTCCTACCATAATCCTGCTATAGTTTGTTTCACAAAAACAATAAAACCCGTGATCTCGTGGTCTAAGGCGTCAGGCATGCAAGTAGAGCCTACAAGGTTCAAATGTTTGTAGTGTGGACTGGGAGATGACTTGCTTCATCCCTTTGGTATTCCCATACTCTCTCCAGGCTGATACAGAAGCACTTCCTTCCAACGACCTTCTTCATCCTTCCCCCCTAAGACTAGGCCGATTGTAACCCATGTGTTCAAAGTAATTAGAACAGACTTTAGTATAATTTTATACAATCCTACTCAAAGTTTTTCCATCAAAGAGAGACTAAGGGGATCCTTCATTTGAAAGGAGAGCATCGTGTAACGGTGGTCATATCGTGTCCGGAGATTCGGGAAAGCAGCTCTCAGTCAAATGAAAGTACTGTCGGAAAGCGACACAAATCAAGACGCTGTGACGAACATAAGCGCTTGACGGTTATTCTCGTGTCGCGGTTATGGCTCCTGAATTCTCTAAATGAGCACGCGAAATAATATATCAATTCGCCGTTTCTTTTAAATGAAGGTAATTTAACACTAGGGTGACACAACCCAAACGCTTGCCTTAGAATTAAAGTGATAATTAAACCCACTGTACATTTAATAATCTAGTTGTGCTTCTAGAACTACTGTTATTGTTTACCGTCTCTTTCTAAATTGCGGTATCTACAAACTCTGAAAAGATAGCTTAGGATTTTATAATGAACGTAAACAATCGACTTAAACAAAAGTGTTTTCAATCGTGTTACTTACAAATAAAATACCACAAGAAGCAAAAAAACAGTTCGATTTGGATACAATTTATAGAATAGTGTTTGATAATACAATATTTAATATCGGGCGTATTCTATCACTCCCAAAGGCTGAGATGAAATATGTCAACGTCATTTTAAAACTGTTTATTAATTTAATGATGCGCGTGATGTAAAAATACAATTCAAATTAATGTTTAATCAAAGCAGATGAAACAATTACAAGTTCGTCCTTAGCACAAAGAGTTGATGTAGCTCTAGAAAGAACACTTAGCTGATCTCGTACCGAGTGAAGACCAATATACTTTGACCCCACCGGGATTAAAACCAAACTCTCTCAGAGCGTTGAAGGTGTAGTACTCGATCTAGCCCACAGCCGAGCCCATGATGTTTATGCTCAGTAGACATTGCTCTACGTGGTCACAGAAATACTGTTTAGAGCAAGGAGCGTTGCGTGCTGCTAGTAGCTTGGCGGGCGCACGCAAAAGACTGCGAGTTGTCGGCTGGAGACTTCAACGCACGTCTAGAACGCGAGCAATGTTGTCGGTACAGCGCTCGCAGTTAATGTGTGCATTCGTGTAATCAATGGATGGAAATGTAAGTAGTATATTATGTATGTAAGTAAAAATATATTATCTATGTAAGAATAACATTTTGTATCGGTGGGCATGTGGACAAGGTGTCAACCTAGTCTAGTTTTCCGGTAGTGCATTTTGGTTGAGGATTGAGTCCTGGGTGTACTAAGGTACTTTTTTCATGAATGGTTTACCAAACTACCTTCACACGAATGTGGGGCAATTTCCTCTAAATTGTACCTTCCTCATCCCTATCCCATAAGTATTATAATAACAAAGGTAGACCAGACGGGTGGTACGAAGCGGTGCCCTTCCCTCCCTTTTTCCTCAGAAACAATTGATACACTGCATAATGTGTCCCTGTGATTTTCAGGGTGGGATGGAAAGATGACGCGAGAAAAGGCCAGTGTTTTTTTAAAAGTTTTTATAGCAAAACTTTTGTTGGTCCAAATAAATAAAATACCTCCGGTAAGAACGTAGAGTTTAATTTTCTCCACGTGGTGATATCAACAGTTGTTGAATATCCATCATAGTCATAGCGGCATTAGATGACAAACTTTTTTAATGAAGAGAAAAAGTTGTAAAGTTACAGAACACCCTTGACAGATATTCAAGATCTGTTGGAGTTCACCATGTGAAGAAAATTAAACTCTACGTTTGTAATGAAGCAATATTTTATTTATTTGAGTCAAAAAAGGTTTTGATATAAAAACTGCAAAAATAATGGCCTTTACTTGCGTCCCCCTCCACCCCACCTTAACTATCCAAATAACCTAACTACAGTAGCCCCATGGCTTCTTTGGTGCTGAATGACAGCTCACAGCTGACTTCTATCAGTCAACATTTAGGTATATACCTACATTTTGAACGTCAGAATTGACAGCTGCTAAACACATGTTTTTTGCAGATCATATGGTTAGCTGTAGGGATACATAATTTGGCCTGGTAACTTTTCAAAGCTGTCAGTCAGCAACAAAGAAGCCATGGGGCTACTGTAAACACTTTAGATTGACATACAAATGTGAGTGCTATAGTGGTTACAGCCTCCTGCCCTCAGTGACTACAGCCTCCTGCCCTCAGTGGCTATAGCCTCCTCCCCTCAGTGACTACAGCTTTCTCCCCTCAGAGGCTACAGCCTCCTGCCCTCAGTGGCTACAACCTCCTCCCCTCAGTGGCTACAGCCTCCTCCCCTCAGTGACTACATCCTCCTTCCCTCAGTGGCTACAACCTCCTCCCCTCAGTGGCTACAACCTCCTCCCCTCAGTGGCTACAGCCTCCTCCCCTCAGTGACTACATCCTCCTTCCCTCAGTGACTACATCCTCCTTCCCTCAGTGGCTACAGCCTCCTGCCCTCAGTGACTACAGCTTTCTCCCCTCAGTGGCTACAGCCTCCTGCCCTCAGTGACTACAGCCTCCTGCCCTCAGTGACTACAGCCTCCTGCCCTCAGTGGCTACAGCCTCCTGCCCTCAGTGACTACAGCCTCCTGCCCTCAGTGACTACAGCCTCCTGCCCTCAGTGACTACAGCCTCCTGCCCTCAGTGGCTATAGCCTCCTCCCCTCAGTGGCTGTTACTTGACGCTTTCTGTGCTAACACTAAGTTCAAGTGATGACACTTTACAAAAAGTTAAGAGAACTGAAATGTAATTTCAAACAACAAAATAAGTGGCACGAGCAAAAAAACAACACACGACTAAAATGCCATTATTAACTTCCATTTAATATAATAAATGACAATGACATAACATTCTTTTGACAAATAATAGTTCCTTCATTAGTCGGCCATTCTACCGTTACTTTGGGAGACATCGCAACTCAGCGAGAAAATACAACTAAATTAGCTTTTGTTATTGCCAGTCTTCCTCCCACGGTTATGCGAGTTGGCTATTACAACATAAAGATAATTAATACATTTTAATAACCACCGATTTCCTGTTGACGTAAGTATTGTGCATAACTGCTTGTGCTAAGATAAAGCATGAAATTATTTGAACTTATTTTAGATACGTTTAAAAAAATTGCAAAAATTACTATTACTAGATATTTACTAAAACAATTCAATTGAAATTCTTCGATAGGGATAACCCGGACGTGAAAGCAGGTGGTAATGAAACATGCCTTAGGTTGGGGGGCAGAACGTGGAACCCAAAACATCCGTCAAGTAATAATAAAACCAGATCTGCCACTTTATTTCAATTAATTTTCCTGATCACTTGACGATGTTGATTCCGATAATCTTTTTCAAACCGTGTTAAATTTTAACTTGATGCACTTAAGCCTTTTAAGTAAAAGCACACTTAGTATTAATAGAAAGAGAGGGAGGAAAATGAGTGATTGACTCTTTGAGGCCTCTTGTCTATGTGCTGATAACACTTCCCTTCGTCTCCCTCACTATTTGCGCCCGGGCAGCATTGACTTCAATTTCAAATCTATATTTTTCTTATCTCCTATTATCGATGGACATTTACGTTCACGGACTTTTTTAAATCTACATCCTGAGTGGAAGATTCTTATTAAATGAATAAATCAAATAACTAGAGCTGTAGACTATTTAAAAAAATATGTTTAGAAAAAACTACTTAAGATTAAAAAAGAAGTAAGGTTGTTACAATGTAACATAGATCCTTAAATAAATACTGACAGGATTCGTGAATATAAATTATTGTATAAATACTGAAATGATTCAATAATGCAATCATCGGCAGGATATATTGGTGATCCACCGAACAAGATCCTACCACCAGAGGACATGATCCCCAGTGTTTTGAGGATTGTTGTCCACAGTTAATAGCCCCCTCGAGGTGGCTCAGAGCGTGCGTGGTTGACAACACGAACCGGAAATGGCTCGCGGCGAGCAACAAACCCGTGGCACAAGGCGGCCTAATAGAGTAATCATTATACTTGTGGGTTTTACAGGCATCGCCGCGCTGCCCACTCTTGGTGACATTGGCATCAAACGAATGGTTCACAACTTTGAATATCTACACTAATATTATATATAAAGAGGAAATATTTGATTTTTTGTTTGTAATGAATAAACTCAAAAACTCCTGGACCTAATTTAAAAATTATTTCGCCAATATAAAGCTACATTATCAGCGAGTAACATAGGCTATATTTTATTTTGAAAATTTAATTTATTCCTCATAAAAATATCGATAGTTTTACACAAGGTATAAAAAATTGCCTAAAAATATGCTTTCTCCGCGTTCGCTGCAAAAACTATTGGTATTACATAAAAAAAACTATACATATTGAACGTTCTCACTAATGTGAACAAAAAAGTCCACGAGACAATATATGTAATTATTATAGTTATGTTACAATAAACGTTTTTTGTTGAAATTAATCAACTAAAACACCGATGATATGAATCCTTATCCAAGTCGCGGGCAGCAGCTAGTCAGTCATATACACTTTGTTGATAGGTATTCAAAATATCTTAGATTTTGGTTTTAATATTTGTTGTTTTTTTGTTGGGAAATAATTGATGCGCTATAGATTAACAAACTTTAGTTGTTCTTCCAACAATTTCATTTTTATAAAATAACAGCTTTCACGTATTTATTAAAGAATCACTAAAACTTAGTCAATCTGGTATTATTTTTATATACAAATTAAAACATTGGAAAAGGCTCCCCACTCTCCACAATGTTTAATTTAAAACAAAAAGGTCGTTAGTCAAGAAAGGACTAATTATTCCAACAACAAAATTAAGCCTGATATGAACACACTGAAGCAAAGTCTCATAGCAAGGTCGTTAAAAGTAGGTTTAAGACCTTTATTCAATCGTGTCACTGGTATCCTCCTGAGCTACCCAGGCTATCAATATCCAAGAACGAGTCCTCCACTATCTTCCACACAGCAGCACTACCCACTCCAAGCGAGCTCTGATACAGCCAGGCTATCAATATCCAACAACGAGTCCTCCACTATCTTCCACATAGCAGCACTACCCACTCCAAGCGAGCTCTGATACAACCAGGCTATCAATATCCAACAACGAGTCCTCCACTATCTTCCACACAGCAGCACTACCCACTACAAGCGAGCTCTGATACTGCCAGGCTATCAATATCCAAGAACGACTGTTCCACTATCTTCCACACAGCAGCACTACCCACTCCAAGCGAGCTCTGATACTGCCAGGCTATCAATATCCAACAACGAGTCCTCCACTATCTTCCACACAGCAGCACTACCCACTCCAAGCGAGCTCTGATACAGCCAGGCTATCACTGGGTTGATACGACCTACACACGGGTATTAATTATACCAGTAGTTTAAATAAAGTCTGTTCACCGTAGGAGTTGTTTTCTGAAAGGCCTTTTACCCTACCAGAAATCTATTATACAGTAGGATATTGGTAGGGGGGAAATGGGGTGTGGTTGTGTCATGGACGAGGCCGTGTGTTGTACGTGAATACGTTTATGTAACGGGTTATATATTTTTTTAATAAAATATTTTTATTTATGTATTTAGGATAAAAGCAAGGAAACAAATAATTATTGTGTTACAATATAACTTTATTAATTATAGGTCTGTGATACGAAAAGTAGATTTTTGATAAAAAAAAATTTATTATAACACCTTATTATATTCACTGTCCCTACTATAAACTAATGTTTTATATACAATCGATAGATTTTGACGACAGCTGACGATTAAAACTCAAACGAACATCGTAGATTCTCCGAGTCAAAAGTTATACTAATTGCAAATCTCGATACTTAGCAAAATAACCTCAAAATGGCGGCGCTTCCCCCTCCACCGCGCGCGATGCGTCACTGTTCTCGCGTATCGTAATGCATTCTTTGATTAAAAGCAAGGAAACAAATAATTATTGTGTTACAATATAACTTTATTAATTATAGGTCTGTGATACGAAAAGTAGATTTTTGATAAAAAAAAATTTATTATAACACCTTATTATATTCACTGTCCCTACTATAAACTAATGTTTTATATACAATCGATAGATTTTGACGACAGCTGACGATTAAAACTCAAACGAACATCGTAGATTCTCCGAGTCAAAAGTTATACTAATTGCAAATCTCGATACTTAGCAAAATAACCTCAAAATGGCGGCGCTTCCCCCTCCACCGCGCGCGATGCGTCACTGTTCTCGCGTATCGTAATGCATTCTTTGATCCTTTAGCTATCCAGTGGTATAATTTAATTTTGGATGTAGAGGATAGATTCGAAACTACAACGCTAAACTGTATCCCCCGATTTTGTTATCATTAGGTTTTTTGGATTGCCCCCGTATGGTAGCAAATTTAAAGACGTATTCACGCCAAAATACCTTTTAGAGAGTAATTCCTACCGTGAATGGAGTATACAATGTTCTGGTAGCGCACCTCAACAGGAACCCACAGCTGTGGCCAAGCTGTCCGAGCCACTGGATTAGTATTTATTGTATTTAGTCCTTGTTGGCAGAGAAATTATAATTCGAGCTTCAAATCATGACCAGTTCTTGAGAAGGGTCTAGATGACAGGTAAGTTACTGGATCTACTTTCATGTATCCATACTTCAAGTCATGTGATCTGCAGCTGTCACTTTTGATAGTAGCAATAAATAAGGAAAAGCTATAATAATATAGTAAAAGATTATCAATGTTGGCCACACTAACAATATAAGCATGTTTATGTTTCTAAACGGTACTTCCTATGAAAATTGGGCTGTAATTCGTTTATTTGAAAACCACACATAAAAGAAAATAATTAATTTGGAATACAAAATGACAAAGAAAGGGGTTTCATTAAAGGTGCGTATTATCATTTAAAACACATATATTATATAAAATATTGGGGGAAATGTATCAATAAACAAAAAATTATATTTCAATAAGAACATATTTACTCAATGTCTGTATAAATTACTTCACATAGGTATTGTAAAATATTACTTCAATATTTCTAGGCTCTTGGTAAGCTTTCTTCTTATATATCCATACTGGGTCAATTTATATAGTAGGCCTATGTGTGCACACACATGTTCTTAAAATGTTGATATTTAAATAACTGTTTGTACCTAGCCTACTCTCGAGTGAAGACCCTACGGCCAGTGTCAACCAAATCAGCTACTCACTGACCGATGACGTAGCTTAATATGAGCCGTGGCTGCGACTTCACAAAGTATTTTAGGCCGACACAGCCTATCTTTGACTCGCAGGGCAACGAACTGTGGACCATGATGATGCATGACAAGGTCCTCCTCTCCCTCCTTCACACGTGCCCAGAGCACCCACCAGTCTACGAATTGTTCGTTTCGCCCCGGGGGACGCCGCCCACCCGGTCCTCAGATTGTTATAAGCTCTCCCCCCAATTGTCGGGTAACTAACTGCTCGGCTACTGTTGGTAATCACGCCTCTCTCTTCGTCTGTCCGTCGCTTCTCTCTTCTTGGCTCTCTCTCTCTCTCTCTGTGAATCACTCCTCTCTCTCTCTCCCTGTCAATCACTCCTCTCTCTTAGTCTGTCCGCCGCTTCTCTTCCATTCCCTCACACTTGCCAGGTGCAATGATTACATCCATCACCTCAAGGGCTTTATTTTAAACTCACTTTGGAATTATTAGAAACATTTATTTTTGTTGGAAAACAATTTCTACTCCTCTTGGTTACCAAATATTTATCACCCCCATTCCTCCTGTCTGCTTTTATTTTCACTAGGTGACCTGGCGGTCTAGGGGAAAGGTGTCAGACTTCTGTGCTGGTGGCCGGGGTTCAATCCTCGGTCCCGGCACAGATTTAGTTGACTACTAAACCCTCCCTTCACCTCTGACAAGACATCTTGTGAATGTGGGGAATGCCAGGCCTCCACCGTGGTTCGGATTCCACGTTAAACTGTAGGTCCTTCATTTCATCTCACAATCATCCTACCATTACCCATTAGCTTAAGTGCGTATAACCCGAACGGGTAGTAAGACGCGGTGCTAATAATAATAATAATATTTTCACTAATTGCATAGGAATAAGGAATTTGGAATTTAGGTGGGTGAACCAGCATTTGTGTGGATGTGGAGTGAGAAACCATTAATAAAAATATAAACTTGGGTGCATCCGATTGGGATTCGAACCTCGATCTCACCGCTACACAAAATACGTACCAAATGAGCTTGGCGTTTAGTCCGAGTACTCACTGATGCAGGCAACAATTTTAGTATGTTTATAAGTTTACTAAGATTTTTCAATAAATATGGGGGTATTTTTTTAAGAAGGCAACCAAAAAGGATATGAACAAAGCTTTAGCAAAAGGTACTTACCGCCTGCTTGAATGGATTATTATCTTAACACTTCGGTATTTAATATGTTTTATGGTATTGTCAGTTCTGAAACTTCCAAACCACTGAAACAATAATTAACTTTCCTATAATAGTGTTTTGCTACGTTGATAATAAATTACTTTATTTACATGAGGGAAACTGACTATTTTTGTATAACCACAACTGCGTCATTTCTAGTTTAACGTTGAAAATTAACTAATTTTAACTTTTCACGAATAAAAAAAATCTAGATTTTATTTACCGCATTGATAGTTGCATGGTTTTAAGACACAATTATCCCAAGGACAGCGAGGTCAGGGTTCGAATCCTAATCGGGTGTATTGAGGATGTTTTTTTACCTGAAATTGTTTCTCAGTCTCCTTCCACGCAAGTGCGTGTATAGTTCCTTTAAATTTTATTTGCGTAGCTAAATGTGGATAGCCCGGACAAGAAGCAAGACACGAGGCACCAACATTTTTAGAGGGCAACATTAATTGATAATATAATATCATAGATAACGCACTACTTTTTTCCTTAACGATTGACTCTATATGATCGGTTACATATTTTATTTATTCCCCAAGATACATTACTTGAAAGAGAAGCTATGAAGTAGGAAATGAGACGCGAGCTGCAAATCAAAGAAACACTTCTCTTTGAATGAACAAGTCTCCAATTACCAGCTTCACAATTTGCTGCTGTTTCGTTTTAACATTTCTCCACAAATCTGCTAGCGCCCGATCAGAGACACTCTTTTGACTCGAGTGGTAGCAATCAATTTATTTAACAGAGCTGGGAACATCCATAAGTATCGTACAAGAGGAGGGATTAGAAGGTTCACTGGAAAAACAATCATTTGAAAGGGATGGATACGCTTTATATGAATTAAAACCAGAATGTTTAATAGACTAATATGTCCGCCTTGTACGAGTTGTTTGTAATCTCCTGAAGCGCGCGCGCGCGTGTGTTCAGGGCTCCCGAGATAATGAGTTATTAAAAAATAGCGCAACCTAGTATGCTTTGTATTTTTTTTAATATTAGAATAAGTGCTATTTTCTGATAAAAGCTCTTTGGATTTTAAGGGCCATATTATTAAATATGACAAAACCTCTTTGGATCTAGGGGGATGTATATTAAATATGACAAAATCTCTTTGGATCTAGGGGGATGTATATTAAATATGACAAAATCTCTTTGGATCTAGGGGGCTATATATTAAATATGACAAAATCTATTTGGATCTAAGGGGTTTATTTTGTTAAATATGACATGTCTCTTTTCATCGTGGATACTATTCTGTAGTTGTTTTATTTGTTATTGATGTATTTCTCTTTAATATAAATATAATTCTTAATTTATTCAATACATTTTATAAATCGTTGGAAAGCTCGAAAGTATTTAAGATTTTTGTTTTCATTCTGCCAATCGAGTTTGAAAATAACTATTACTTTGAATAATCATATACAAATATTTCAATTCAACAGCGAATTAGAACCACCAGTTATTGTAGTTGGGTTTTCAATTAGTGAATTTGTCTCGCCCGAAGTCATGATTCGGGTTCAAAATCCGGCTGAGTAATTTTGTGTTTGTATTTATTTATATCTGGATGGTAAAACATATTTCCAAGTAAATGCTGGTGCGTTTACTTTTAGATACCCTTATCAATCCTATCCAATTTGATTTGTCTTTAATTGCCTCTGTTGAACTTGGCGCTAAAAAAAAATTACCGCGCTTAAAGTATTATTAGTTTTTGTAATGCAGTAAATTGGCTTCTATGAGCATGACTGGTTTTGGCACAAAGCCCTTCTGTTCTGTGCCGGCAATGTGTGTGTGTGTGTGTGTTATAAAAATATGGGAAGTTGACTGGGAGACTCCCTACATTAAAACTGTTGCGTAGCGTATCGAATATAAATTTATGAGCAGAAAACAAGTGAGTGTTTTAAAAGGGGTTACTTTTATTTTTTTAGATGACGAAAGATATATAGCCCATTTCCGTTTCCGGTAATGTGCAGGAAAAACTACGACGCCATTATCCTGTATTTTTTATGTTTTTTTTCCGTTGTAGGTGATTTCAAAACAAGGGAAAGTCGTTGTCATTCCAGGAGTTTCGTTTCAACCCTTAAAAAATGTGTCATTGTAAATATCTAAAGTACATTTTCGGTAGTAAATATTGGTCCCTATAGTTTTTATTTTTTAAATGTGTGGTGTTGTATCTTGACACGTTTTTAGAAGAAAACTAATGATTTAAATAGAATTAGCATAAACATTTTGGAATATGAAAGTAAACTTTTAGTCTTTTATCAAAACATCGTCGGTAAACTGTAAAGGCCTAATTGGAATAGTTTTCATCAGAGGGACAAGGGAGTTGTTTAACAATACATTTTTTTGAAACACGTGTACTAACGTTTTATACGAAGTTTTGAACGAACAATAGTTATTCTTCTGTTGGAAAACAATGACAATATTTCAACGGTGTCCGACATGTTCATACAATGATTGTTTTCCATCAGGTATGTAGGGGGTGTTGTAGATATTTGAATGTATTCAGAATGGTCACTCGAGTATATTCGCTCCTACTAATGGCTGCTCTTGTAAAACAAAAGAATGTCTTGACAATGCTCAGCAGAAGACGGGCGGACGGACAATCAAACAATCACATAAAGAGTGGGTCCTTCCCCTTTCCAAATTGCAGATCTAGATCTGGGAACCCTTCTAGTGGTCTGATGACGGAGGACCTTAGTATGTTTATTGTACCGTTGCCTAACAGGAACGCCCATATTACATTTACATTAAATTGTATTTTATGTTATGCTTGGATCTCATATTAATTCCCACCAATACTCGAAAGGTCTAATGTATTCAATTTTTATTTGTTATTACGTTGTACGACCAACACATGGCTATTTCTGTTCTACTGCCCACTAGCCGAATTGAGTAGATGTGAGGAAAGAAGCTTACATGAAATTCATCCATTATCATGGAGAGAGTATGGAAAAACCACTGTGAAAATATATTGTCGAGTTGAAATTCGAGCCCAAACTTCTCGACAAAGAACCCAGATCAATGTTTGGCCATCCCTCGCGGTCCGTTTAGCTGCGGCGAGTTTATTTTTATGTCTGAGATGTAATTTGGAAATTGTTGTTTATTTGTTCGTAGGAGAGCCCAACGTCTTATACCACTCTGCCACCGCTGCAGGTATGTACATCCAAGTGGATCTTGAGCAATGTGGTTTCTCATCCTCTTTACCGGCGAATGTTGGTGTAGTTCCTTAACATTCGTCCTCCCCGTCAAGATTAATTTTGATTATGTAGACACCCGCCTCGGTGGCGTAGTTGGCTAACGCGCTTGTCGTGTTGAGCTCGACTGCTGAGGACGGGGAGATCGAGGTTCGAATCTCGGTCGGGTGAACTGGGGGTGGTTTTTCCTAAATGATTTTCCACTCTCCCTCCACGCAAATACGGGTTCACTTCCTCTAATTTAAACTCCCCAATTCCTAATCAATTAGAGTAATTAGTATTTAAAGCGTATAACCCGAACGGGTAGTAAGACGCGGTGCTAAATATTATTATTATTATGTAGACCAACTCTCTTAAACGCACACCAGTGGTTACGAGGTCTAATGCGTCAAGCTCACAGCAGACTGTATTTCCATTTATGGGGAGGTCAAGGATGGAATCGTGGATGGGGATAATTAAGTTTTCAGTTTTCTAAATTGTTTCACGCTTGCTTCACACACACATGCGGGTATATTTCCTCTATATCCTGGCTTCCTAATCCTTATCCTCGCAGTATAATTATGGTTAGTCCTGACGGGTGATAAGCCTCGTAGCAGATAAAACAATACTTCCCGAGAAATAACGAATCGTCCACTCTGTCTCTAAAGCTGACAGCTTCCCAATATTACGTTTGACTGACGACACAAGCAAGACACAACCGATACACACGCTATTGTAAACTAATTACAATCATCGTGCGTTTAATCTGGAGTGGAGGGGGGAACAGATCAACAACGGTTTCCAAATTACAACTCGGACATGAAACAAACTGGTCGCAGCCAAACGAACCGAGAGGAGCGCCCAAACTTGTATGTGGTTCAGGAAAACACATTCATATGCCCTAATTAATCACACATGAGGATAACCTAGTTATAGAGGTAATTACACCTTTAATTTGTAGTAAATTAGAACTATACTTAAAGTGATCTTGAATGATAAATGTATATCAATGTTTACATTTTGACTCAAATTCGAGAGTTTTTTGACAGACTATCTCACTAAACTTTCTGGTGCAGTGCTGCTCAAACTTCTTAGTCACTGGGTTATTAATATGGGAAGGCATCTCCATTGTTTCTAGTATATACCAGCAATTTATACTTTATATTAAATTTTATTTTACACATACACATCTACACTAATATTATAAAGAAGAAAGATTTGATTTTTTGTTTTTTGTTTGTAATGGATAACCTCAAAAACTACTGGACCTATTTTTAAAATGCTCTCACCAATATAAAGCTACATTATCAGCGAGTAACTTAGGATATATTTTATTTTGAAAATTAAATTTATTCCTCATAAAAATGTCAATAGTAACTCATATTTTATGGTAGAGTCTATGATGATTCTTCAATATGTGTGTTGAAAATAATAATGCGGAGGGGGGGGGGAGCGGGGGGAAAGGGTCTAGTATAATATAAAAAGGGATGTCAAGAATTCCCTTAAATATCTCGCGAACACCCTGGACGAGCCTCGGGGACCCCTGTGGGCCCGTGGACTCCACTTTGTCTGTTCTAGTGTACCGTACCCAAGACTATTTTTATCAAACTTAGTCATTTAAACAAGATATATCAACAGCCTATTGCTCTATTGAAAAGTTCCTATTTAAAAGTCAAAGTACCCTAATTTTGTGTGGAACAAATCCATAACTAGCCAAGTTGGCGATAAAAACAAGTTTAAGAGCTTTTGTTAACTATATTCCTGAGCATTCAAACACGACCATATACACAACTTGAATGGACAAATGTTGTTTCGATTGTTGTGCTATCATGAGCACGCCTATTATTACTCCACTTCACGCACTATCCCATCCAGCTCATTATTAAATCTGTAATTAACTCGTACATTTGTGTATCATCTCCTAAAATTAAATTGACCACGCTCAAAGAAACAGCCCGCGATAGAAATGTGCGAGTCTAATCAAACTTTCTTCTTCCCTCGGAAAATGAAATCTAGCCTTTTCCATCTCGATAATTCCGGCGCATTGTCTCTCCGTGATTAGCGCGAAGCGAGAGAAGAAGCAAAATAACGATCACATAAAATTAATCTCGGGAAGTTTTTAGCGCACAGTCAATTACGTTACAAATCATCCTGAATTATTCTTGTACGGTTGTATTTGTTTAATGGAGTATTTCTCTCAACTTACGGAGTAATAAGTCCAGTGGCTTAATCAGAAATGTAATTTGGGGGGGGGAGGAAAGGGGGGGGGGCGAACAGTAAATTGTATCAAAGCCTTCCCCCCCTGCACCCCACACCCCCAAACTGGAGATAATAGGGTCACTCATTTTAAAGCACGGCATCGTTTTTCGAAAATATAATATTACTAGGGAATCTCACTTATGATATTATTATTATTATTATTATTGGCAGCGCGTCCTACTACCCGTTCGGGTTATACGCACTTACGCTAATATGCAATGGTAGGGTGATTGTGAGATGAAATGAAGGACCTACAGTTTAACGTGGAATCCGAACCACGGTGGAGGCCTGGCATTCCTCACATTCACAAGATGTCTTGTCAGAGGTGAAGGAAGGGTTTGGTAATCAGATAAATCTGTGCCGGGACCGAGGATTGAGCCCCGAACCCCCAGCACAAAAGTCTGACACCTTACCCCTAGACCGCCAGGTCACCGATAAATTAATAAAATGTTTGATTACTTCAATGATTTTGACATGCATCCAACACAAACAGTATAAGCTACTTATTATTATCATCTTTGCNAATAATAATAATATTAGCACCGCGTCTTACTACCCGTTCGGGTTATACGCACTTACGCTAATGTGTAATGGTAGGGTGATTGTGAGATGAAATGAAGGACCTACAGTTTAACGTGGAATCCGAACCACGGTGGAGGCCTGGCATTCCTCACATTCACAAGATGTCTTGTCAGAGGTGAAGGAAGGGTTTGGTAATCAGATAAATCTGTGCCGGGACCGAGGATTGAGCCCCGAACCCCCAGCACAAAAGTCTGACACCTTACCCCTAGACCGCCAGGTCACCGATAAATTAATAAAATGTTTGATTACTTCAATGATTTTGACATGCATCCAACACAAACAGTATAAGCTACTTATTATTATCATCTTTGCAGTTTAGGCAACATGGCAACATGGCAACAAGGCTGTGAACCTTCTTCGGTAGTTGAATGGTCTAAGGCATCATTCTTGGAAGATACAACTGCCGATGACAGGGTGACCGGTGTTTGAATCCCGGTCGAGTGTAGGGGAGGTGGTCTTTCCTATACATTGTTTTCCACCCTCTCTCCAAGCAAGTGTAGGTACACTTATTTTAGAATTCAACTTACCTCATCCCTAGCTCATTAGCGTAGATAGAACATACGCGTGTAACCTGAACAAGTTGTAAAACGCGGTGCTTAAGAAAAGTCAGGGCTGCTGTTCCATATGATTATAGTGAACTCCGAATCAGTCGTATTCTGCCTGATAAAACTTAAACTAAGAAAGCCTCGATCGAGATCATGATGATTACCTCTCGTATTAAAATGGTTTTGTACTATTCTTAAACCAAATCAGACTAACACCGCTCGGGATTGCATAATTTAGGGGAAAAACATTGTGAACCTTTTTGATTAAATATATAACGTGATGTTTTTTGAGTTTTTAGTTTTTCATGGAGAGAAAGTATTGTAATCAAGAACATTTTTCTACTTCAAGATTATTACGTATTTTGACATCTAATGGTCGACCTTGGTGACCTTGGGATAAAGTGCTCACCTCGGGACGTGGGCTCAAACCCAGCCGGGGTCGTCTGATTTTTCTTGAGCTATACAAATTCGTAGCACAACTTCCTTTGGAGTGAAAGTTGACGTGGCATGTAAAATAACCCTGGAAGGTATATGAAAATATATTTATGGGCAAAATTTGTAGGCCCTTTCACTCTCGCTCATAGAAATTCTCGTGTGTTGATTATAATCAGTCGGTTCAGAAAGTGCCAGTTAAATAACTTAAATAAATAAATAAAATTAAAATAGGCATCTAACGTGCACACGACTTCCAAACTAAATCCTAGAAGAGACAACACCCAGTCCTTAGACCGTCAATTCATAAATTTTGGGGGGAAAGTCCTGATTAACTCCAATGATTAATTTTTTGGGTAGGTTGTGAATAGAGAGCAGCCGGAACCCTTAGCTCAATAGACGGTAACGGTAACGACTGAGTTATGGTCCCAAACTAGGATCCTTTTAAAAACACATAATATTATAATGAATGAACACCCACCGAAGGCCTTGACCCTAACCACGATTCTGACGCTTCACTCCTGGATAAAACGGATCAATACAAATATTTATAAAATAGTAACCAGGTCAGCTCTTAGTACGTTCCAATAAGTTCCTTGTAACACTCTTTGAACTACAAGGCTGGTTATTAGGCCCTACACAAAGGAATGAATAGTATTATTGTTTTTATTGTTCTTTTGTTTCGGATATAATGACTCCATCCAAACAATATACAACCCACAAAGATGACTGGAAAGGAAAGTACAATATGAGAGAGACAAACGACAGTTTCTCTTTACGAGGACGATTCTTTATCTCTTACTGCGAGAGTGATTACATTAGTGTAAATGTTTGTGCTCAAGACTCGACACAAAGAGTCAATTTTCACCAGAAACCAAAAGTAGAACATATTAAGCCCCGCCAAGAATAAGAGGGTTTAAATGTTCGCGGTGTTTTGCTACCGACCAACGTCTCGAGTCTACAAGTTACTTCACACGCTTTATTAAACACGGTAACGACTCTTTATTAAACACGGTAACGACTCTTTATTAAACACGGTAACGACTCTTTATTAAACACGGTAACGACTCTTTATTTTGTTGTGAGATGAAAGAGAATGCGAGTTGACGACATTAATTTGGCGGTTTTTGTACCAAAACAATTTTTCACAAAAATAAATAGAATATTCCTTCAATAGATAAATTTAGTTTAGTTTGCTATACACGATATGGTATCAACAGTTCTTAAATATCTGTTATGGGTTATAATTATTTGATTATAGCACCGCATCTTACTACCCGTTCGGATTATACAATTATGTACTAATTACAGTAGTGATTTTAGGGCTTATGAAGGTTATATTTATAGGAAGTGCGCCCGCATTCGCGTGGAGGAAGAGTGGAAAACAGTTCGAAAAAAACACCATCAGTATATCCGACCGTAATATGAACCTCGATCTTTCCGTCATCGGTAGACTAGTCTACTGCGAGAGTAGCGCCTTAGACCGTACAGCCACCGAAGCGGGTGTTATGGGTTATTAAATTATTTAACCAGAAACCTTTAAAATCAAGGGTAAAAATCTGGCCAGACTACGCGATGTCTATGGCAGATACTCAATAAATGTTGAGAGTACAATCTGTGGAAAGTAAACCAAAGCATTGTTGTTTATTTTGGCAAAAAAAGATATTTTTGTTGTTGATAAAAAGTGATGAAATATGGACCGCAACACGGGCTATCGTCCGTCCCACCTTGATGCCAGCCAGATTATCTTATTATTATTATTAGCACCGCGTCTTACTACCCGTTCGGGCTATACGCACTTACGCTAATGTGTAATGGTAGGGTGATTGTGAGATGAAATGGAAGACCTACAGTTTAACGTGGAATCCGAACCACGGTGGAGGCCTGGCATTCCCCACATTCACAAGATGTCTTGTCAGAGGTGAAGGAAGGGTTTGGTAATTAGATAAATCTTTGCCGGGACCGAGGATTGAACCCCGGCCGCCAGCACAGAAGTCTGACACATTACCCCTAGACCGCCAGGTCACCTTGATTATCTTATTGGATTACAAGACGATATATAGTAGGAGAGATGTTAAAGAAGTCCAGGTGGAAGTTATATCCAAGTAAGTTTTGACAGTAAAAATATCGCATTAAACCCTTTAGTGTAGACTTGTGACAATTTTTACATTTCGTTTATTTTAAACAACCTTTAGACATTAACAAATAAATATTAGCCAATTTATTTTTATAGATCATTTATAGTGTTTTGTAGGTCTATATGTGAATAAACTCAAAATTAACAATAAAAATGTGTTTGTTAATTAAAGATATGTACTGTACGTGCAATTAGTCGATTGCAAATATTTATCCACGATATCTTGAATATTTTATGTTGTGCACACCCCACCATAGTTTTTTAAACATCCATTACTGTTTCCAGCCTGGTTCAGTTTTTATTCAAGCCGTATATTTTCCATTACAGGCTGACTAGGCCTGCCGTAGCTCCACATGCCTTATGGTCTTAACTTAAGACTACAACAGGCACAACATCCAGTCCCCGACCATTAATTTATCAATGTGAAACACACATTTCACCAATGATCAATTTTTCGGACATGCCAGAAATCGAACACGGCACCCTTAGCTCAGCAGGCAGATATGCTACCGCCTGGGGTAAGGTGTTGGGTACCACGCTATGAATTATAAAATATCTTAATTCGATATAAAAAGAATTTAATATATTTTTAAAATACAATACCTTGCCTTTAACTTTTTTAAAAAAAAAAGCTGTACATTGTTACAGACTGAGAACTATTTATAGCGTTAAAAAAATGATTAAATTGTTTATTTATCTAATATAAATGCGGCTGGAATTTATTGGTCGAAAGAACAAATTGAAACACGCCGAGTGGGAGGCGTATGCTAAAAAAAAAAGCGAAAAAGTTGAAAGCATTTTGTTCCATAATACGGACAAGGCGCTCCTCTCTTCACCTCTCTTTGCAATATGTCTCGCTTTTAGCAGCTTAATTGGTTCTTTTATTTCCTTTCCCTCCGTCCTTCATATTCCTCTCCCTTGACACCGTCTCTGTCCGACGCTAGTGTAAATTACAGTTTTTAATCCCGCTTGTCAAATTGGCGCGCCAACTAATCTAGTGACCTTTTCTGCTCACAGATTGCTCTCCAGACAAAAGAGAGATAGACCAACTCATCAAAATAACAGCAGTAAGGGTTTAGAAGAACGGTTAGCACGCCTCACTCGGTCGGCCTGGGTTCAAACCCGAGTGACCACAACAGGAAACATTGCAGATTACCCGCTTCGGTGGCCGCATGGTCCAAGGCGTCACTCTCACAAGCGACTAGCCCTAGGATATTCTGTTGTGACCCTGTTAAAAATGACTTCATTTGTTTGAAGATGGTCGGATATATGTTTCTGACAGTTTACTTTGATCTCAGAACATAAACATTTCACGCGACGCGTCGAACGTGAGCTAATTTCACCTTTTATACGATAAATATATATAGAGAGAGAGTATTGTAATCGTGATCATTTTCTACCTTCAAATTAGGATAGTGTGTGTATATATTTTGTTGTTATATGGCCATCCTTCGAGGAGAAATAGTGATTTGGATTCTAGCTTTTAAATGATTAAGGATCGTTTATTCATGACTGATATTTGAAAATATTAATTAAATAGTTCAAACAATTCTGCTCAAAATAATTATAAATTTGAAGAGTGTTTGATAAGATTTTTCAAACAGTTGTTTGTTTCTACTTATTTAAGGGTAGTTTGTTGATATTCACCTTTCCCCCTTTTGAATTCCGGCTTCGATTCTTGGCAAGGGCAGAATATTTTATTTGTAAATTGAGGCTATTCTACCCTCACTAGAATGGTAAATTAATAAACTGGGTCTTGGTTGTTGTTTGTAAATAATAAACTAATATACATATACATAGATTCTTGATACTGGTGTTGCATGCAGCACACATCCAGACAAAGGTGCGTATTGGAGCGTCACTTTTTATGGAGCAGAAAATTGGACTCTTAAAGAGATGGAAAAGAAATACTTGGAGAGTTTTGAAATGTTGTGCTGGAGAAGACTTGAGAAGATCAGGTGGACAGACAGGGGGATAAATGAAGTCCTAAGAAGAATGGGAGGGAAGAGAATCATTTTGAATGTGATTCTTCGGTGCAAAGCAAGCTGGATCAGACACATCCTTAGAAGGAACTGTCTTCTGCACGACGTCATGGAGGGCAAGGTTGAGGGAAAGAGGAACTTAGGAAGGAGGAGGATTCAAATACTAGAATACTTGAAGGAAATAAGAACATTCTGGTAGCTGAAGGAGAAGCAGAGGACAGGCTACATTGGCGGTCTAAGTTCACTGACAAAAGGAATGGACCTGTCGTAATTATATTACTGTATTGATAATATCTATAAAAAGTAACCGTTGCAGATCGCATGACTTGACGTATGAATAGGTGGCAGTAGATTTGGAACTTTTGTGTCTCAACCAGCTATTTTCAACCTTTTTCAACCCACCGCATAATTAATCAGGTGGTAAGATTATCACGGCACACCATCACTTTATTTGTTTTAACGATAAATTTGATCAGTAAAATAACGAGTTATTAAGATTGTGTTTAAAAAGTTCAAAAGCTAAATAAAATTATAATAACTGTTTTATCTTTAAAATAATTTTGATCAATGATTTAAAAAAAAACTTTTTATTCCTAAAATTTGGTCTCGCTTGTTTTTGATCTAAAGTCCCGGGGAACACCTGCAAACGTTGGTCCGAGACAAGTGGTGGTGTAGCTGAGGTTTGCGACTGTCGTGAGAATGTTTGCTCCCCGGAGATCACAGAACACCTGCAAACGTTGGTCCAAGTGGTGGTGTGGCTGAGGTTTGCGACTGTCGTGAGAATGTTTGCTCTCCGGAGATCACAGAACACCTGCAAACGTTGGTCTAAGACAAGTGGTGGTGTGGCTGAGGTTTGCGACTGTCGTGAGAATGTTTGCTCTCCGGAGATCACAGAACACCTGCAAACGTTGGTCCGAGACAAGACGTGGTGTGGCTGAGGTTTGCGACTGTCATGAGAATGTTTGCTCCCCGGAGATCACAGAACACCTGCAAACGTTGGTCCGAGACAAGTGGTGGTGTGGCTGAGGCTTGCGACTGTCGTGAGAATGTTTGCTCTCTCGGAGATCACAGAACACCTGCAAACGTTGGTCTAAGACAAGTGGTGGTGTGGCTGAGGTTTGCGACTGTCGTGAGAATGTTTGCTCCCTGGAGATCACAGAACACTCGACACGTCTAGAGATAAACCCGCTCTATCAGTGACGATACAAGAGCTTCAGGAGGCTGGACTGGTAGATCAGAGTGGGAACATGGCCGCAGCTTACAGCTGATAGCAAGGATGTACTACCGACATCCTCACCAATACAAATATAAGAATAATAGAATACCCACCCTCTCGAGCTTCCCTTGGCCTGTATAAAACTAGAGCTCAAGATAGCCCACGACATGTTCTCTAGAATTCCTCATTTTAGAGCACAAATGTTCATGTTTAGGCACATATGAGGATAAACTGAGCACAATAGTGTGACATAAAGAGAATTTTGTTGAAACCCTAAATTTTATGGAAAACTACCCTCAGTACACCCAGGTGGTATTAGAACCTTAACCTCCCCATCGCCGACAAACTCAACTAGCTGAGTCGGACATTGGATCCCTTAACACCCCCCCCCCCTTCTAGAACTAGAGTTAAGGTCATTTTTAAGTTTTGTAGTAAAAAACCTTTGGCCTTTATAAATAAAATGTTGCTCCAGTAGATGTGTTTAGTTTACTTTTGTACACGTGATGATATCTCCAGTTGTTGCGTCTTACTACCTGTCCGGGGTGGCTGCGAAAAATAATCCAAATAAAGGGAAAGTCAACTGGCTTAACCCCACGAGCTTATCTCTGATCAGGCCGAGTGAAAAGCTAGGGGGGGAGGTGGGGCTATATCCACCCTCCAGAGGGACGCTGGGGGATTTACTCATAATTAGGTATCTCGTCCTCTTGGATCAGCTCAATAATACTAGAATTAGCAGTAAATAAAAGTAAAATTTAAAAAGTCTAAAAAGAAGCTTCAGTGTCAAAATAATGTACAGTAGGATTCGGATAGTTCGACATTGCTAAGTTAGAACCCACAATGATTACCCATGAAATTGTTATTAAAATCAATGGTAAAAAATAACAATTAATTCAAATTTTAGAAGGCAATATTTGGATAAGTCGAACACTATACATTGTTAATTTTTTCGAGCCTACTCATTTCTTATCTAACTTAACGTTCCTTACTAATTCTTTATATTTAAAAATGACACCTAGACATGGTAATTGAACCCAGGACCTTGGCTTAGTATGCCAATGTTCTAACCACTGAATCTACCGAGCATTTAGGATGAGTCTCAACAGATCGCTCTACCCACTGATCTATCCAGGAATCGTCCCATACACAGGATATTCTTCACTCATATTTTAAGGCAGAGTTTGTGATGGACGTGCGAGAAATGTCGGCTGCAAATTTGTGACCAATTAAGATCATGAGCTATCATATAACACATCCATCTTGGACTCGGTAAGACTTTATGCTGACATTGGTGTACGATACAACTGTACGAATGCACATATATCTGCCTTAAAATACTCGTATGAGTGAAGAACGATCCTAAGCACGGGACAATTCCTGGATAGCTCAGGGGCTAGAGCATTGGTGTACTAAGTTATAGGTTCTGGGTTCGATTCCCGTGTCTAGGTGTCATTTTACCATTTAAAGACTATACGGCTACAACCATAACTAGCAAAAATAATAGCTTTGCTATTTAATTCGACCTTTACTAACTAAACACTCCCCCCTCCCAAATGACGAGAATGTCAAATAAAGTTGGAGTAAGCCTATTGACACACAGTAAATGTGAAGGCGGGGAATTACGCACCATCGGCGAGCGGGTTGCCTAATATAGGGGATGTGTTGGTTTGGCTTTCATCAATTCTGATTAAAATCTGCAATTTTAGTATGCTAATTTTTCCAAGTTTTTATAATTTGTGTTTGATTTTTTGTTTTTTTAATGTATGTATTTATTGTGTATGTGTGTTTTAATCAGCATATATAAACCTTGTGTTTTTATGTGGCATATTATGAAGTGATTGATTTACTGAGTACCAGCTGCCTAGATACTCATAAAAATAGTTAGTTCCAATTTTGAATATTTCATATTTGTTTCATATATCCCTTGGACTTTGAATTTTTTTTAAACATTTATTTATGTATTATTCGTGGTTATTCAGTGGGGCACATACTCTGTATGGATAGCATTTATTTAGTTGTCATTCTGTTATTAATTTTATTATTATTGTTATTTTACATCAATACCCTATTACTGTTTGATTCCCTTTCTTAGGGTGATACATTTTCAAAAACTCTGGCATAATGTTTAAGTTGGTTTCACACCGAGACTCAACCCCATCTCATTCACTCCTGGACACTATATATAGGCCTATCCCTCTCTTATTCAATTAGGGGTGTGAACATAATGTGTACCCCACTGCCCCCATTCGACCGTTACCCCTAGCTGGGTCAACTTGGACAACGCTTCAGAAGTTCAAGGCGGATTCTAACTAAAAACTGTATATTTGCATTNTGTATATTTGCATTACTGAACAATATTTTAAAATTTGCACCCCCCCCCCCCACCGCCCCCATTTTCCAATATGTAGTGTTGCATATATTCACCCATCGACTCATGACGTCACGAGACAGTTGAGGGAATGTAAAGCCTCGTACGCACTTAGAAACATTGTTTCCTAAATGTGTGTTACTGTTCCTGGAAACAGTTTTCAAACTGTGGGTACGTGGACAAAAAAAAAAGGTACCGTGCACCGCACGGACTTTCTCGCTCTATTGTTTAAAAATGAAAATATATACTCAAAACTTGTAATATATCTGAAACAAAATAATATACACTAGCAAACCCAAAAATAGATTGCACTATAACTTATGTAAAACATTTTTTGAGTCGCGGTTTTAAATTTTATAATTTTATTTTTAAAGAATTAATGTCCTCAATTGTATGTTTGGACCGATAAAAAAGATCAATGTTGGGTCCACAAGGGTCAACACTTCGTATTAAAATTCCTACTTCCGGTTAAAATTTTTGATATTTCATTAGGTGTTGCACATCTTCATGTCATCGCATTGCTATTAAATTCCTCATTTATAAATTTTGACCAATAAAAAATGTAAATATTTACTATTCAGTCTAAAATGGATATAGATCATTGTTGTACAAACATTTCTCCTAAGAAGTTTAAGGAAAAACAACATACACTTTTAGAGACCTTCTTATATTTAATTACTCTATGGCATTGGAGAATTATTGCGTTAGAACTTAAGTAGAATCTCTTTACAACTAAAGGTCACAAAATTGTATTAATATATTTGCCAATATCTCAGAAAATGTTGGTTTTATAAAAATATATTTCATATAAAAGTTTTTATTTTTAATATTAATAAAATTTTGAAATGATAAGTTATTTAGTATCTCAAATAGTTGCGGAGATACGTAAATTTCAGCTACTGTAAAGCACCCTAAAAGTCATTTTCACGGGAAAATGAGGATAGTAATTTTATTTATAATCTTAATCAACGCCTAGATACGAATTTTAATAAAAATCATTAGCACCGATTTTGAAAAAATCTATTTATTCTCTCTTCGCCCTTTATTAAACTACTCTTAATTTTAAGTTTACCTTTTAGGGTTCGAAATGTTAAAAACATATATATTTGCGTAAAGCTTGAAAGTTATTAGTTTTATAAAAATATGCTTCGATTAAAATATTTGTATTATAAAAAGACCTACGTATTTGTAACGTTAAGTAATTTCATAGCTCAAATTGTTAAGGAGGTATAAATAAAGATAATTTACGCATCAGACCGGAGCCCTTAAAGTCATTTTGCCAAAATATTGAGAGAAGCCATTTTGTTTGGAATATTTATAAATGTTTAAAAATGAAATTTAATCAAATCATTAGAACCGATTTTGAGACTTTTTATCTTTTCACCCTTCAGCAAACGACCCTTAATTTTAGGGTTAGATATCTAATTCCAAAAACCCCCTAGGGTCAACCCTATGAAAGCCCTAGATACTAAGTTTTAGCCCGATTGGTAAAATAGTTTAGGCTCTAGTTGGAGGTAGACAGACAGACAGACAGACAAACGGAAGTTCAAAAACCGCTTATTCGGGTTCGGGTGGTCATGAAATGTCAAGATTCATCAAAATATCGAGCTCGATTTTTTTTGACGGTCACAATACTTTCTCTACCTGTGAGATAGAGAGTAAGTAAAAATGTTTAAGGTGGGATGGAAGGGTCTGCCTTGGAGCTCTCAGTTTTAGATGAAGGGGAAGAAACAATCTCCCCTCTTACCATGCAGC
>CABFVX010002345.1:77414-118388 GCA_902151425.1 Timema shepardi | reverse complement strand
TCGAGTGGTTCTTTCACTATGCCAAATTTTAAAAAAATTAAAAAATGTGAGGTTGAGGACCTTGTTGAATTGACATGGAATGACCCGCTGTAAAATCAAACCAAACTAAAAACATGTGCCTAAAGACATATATGTTATTTGGTGGATGTAAACTAAACATCAATATAATTTAGGCCTGCTTCCTTGTGATGGGGAGATCAGAGTTTGGATCCCAGCCATGTTGACTGAGAATGGCTATCCCTAAAGGTTTTCCCCACTCTCCATTCAAATAAACATAAATTTTTTCTATAATTCTACCTTCTTCAACTCTACTTCCTTGGACTGGTAGACTAATTAAATGTGGTTAACCTGTAGTTGGAGTATGATATGCAAAATAATACATTTCACTGTGCAATTGATAATATTAATAGGTCCCAAATTTGCAATTCTAAATAATTTATCACATTTAGCACTGCTTTTACTTTGTTAAATATTATTTGGAGATCAAATCTAGCTTGCTGGTTAGAACAAGTTGTTAACTTGTTTAGTAAATCAGGACAAAGACATTTATACAATTTCCCTCCTGGGAACAGTATTTACACTTTCGTGATTTTTTTCGTGTGGTACATATCCCTAGGTAAGGCTTTTTTTTTATGTATATAAATAAAAAAAGGGCATTTATACAGTTATACATTGATTTTCTTACAAATGGACATTTAGAGCCTTTTTTGTTAATACAAACATATTTTATTGGTCAAAATTGAATTAATAGTTAGGTCTCTATTATCTGTTTCTATTCTTATACATTGGTCATTCTTGTGGAACAAACAAATATTGACTGCTCTCGGTTTATTATTATTATTAGCACCGTGTCTTACTACCCGTTCGGGCTATACGCACTTACACTAATGTGTAAATGGTAGGGTGATTGTGAGATGAAATGGAGGACCTACAGTTTAACGTGGGATTTGAATCATGGTGGAGGCCTGGCATTCCCCACATTCACAAGTTGTGATTAATACACGTCTTGTCAGAGGTGAAGGAAGAGTTTGGTAATCAGACAAATATGTGCCGGGACAGGATTGAACCCCGGAGCCCAGCACAGAAGTCCGACACCTTACCTCTAGACCACCAGGTCACCGACGTCTCTCGGTTTATTAATTTTACTTGGGTTAGAGTAAAAAAAATGCATACATACAATCAATAAAAGCTTAAATGGTTGATATAAAAAATATTATATTTAATATACATCTTTTCCCAACATTTTATTAGTAAAAGTGTGTCCAAATCAAGTTGTTGGCCTGTCCCAACACACATTTTTTTCATTATAAAATTAGATTTACCTAAGAAATAGTGAAAATGTAATCAATAACTAATTAGTATGTTTTCATACTTATCATACTTACCTTACATACAAAATTTTTATTTATGTTTTTTTTATTTATTTAAATGAATAATGTAATAGTAATCATCTGCCTTAAAAATAATAATAATGGCTTCTTGAGTTTCATTTGCTGGTACAATAAGATATGAAATCATGTGTAAACAATTGGGTCAGGTGTTTAATTCTGTATTTCTGATACTAGGGCAGTAATACATTTGTGTAAAAATATGGGTAGTATCTTGGTTACTGTAAATGAACACAAAATTAATATTCCTGGTTTTCCCATGTACTTATAAAAAAAAGACCCCAAGAACACCAAAAAATGCAATGGTCCTAGACACCCAAACAACTAATTATTTCACACAACAAAAACACAATATGAACATAAATTCTTAACTTTTTGAAGGTTAAAGAATATATACCCCTTCCTGAATCACTACTTGGGTTTTCTCTTTTAGTTGATTTACAAGGTTTAGTTCAAAGTCATGTTTTTTTCAAATTTAAAATTCTTTTTTTCAATATTTAATTCTGAACTGCATGCTTTTTCTGTCTAACATAATAGTTTGATCTAGCAATTATTTCCTTCTTGTTATGTTTTGTTTTGCCAATAATTTTGATAACTAGGCCACTACGTTTCATGTTTTAATAAAATTAATGAATTATTTGTCTAAAAAGGTGACACCTGATATCAAGATGACAACTGCGGCAAGGCCAACATTTGAGCCTGCCCGTGGCGGGCAGGGCCGAGGTGAAAAGGATTTAAGTGCCATGTCTAGACAGTACTCAAGCAGGGACCTTCCATCACACAACAAGCTCAAATACAGGTGAGGGTGATGATGGTCACTATAATATCGCTACCCCTAATTTTGAAGGAATTTGCAAACTTACATAAGAATCAAAGGGAGGGAGGAGGGAAGAGGAAAAGAAAAGGCAAGGCAAATTTTTCTTCAAAATTCTTTAAAAACAAATATACACACATATTATAGTATACTGACATGAATCATTTTAAATACAATTAAAATGTAAAGGAATCATAAATATTATAGTGGCTTAGTATATTTGTAAGCTTGTTCATAAGATTTATACATCTATTTTTGGGGATGATTTATTAAGTTTGGGAATGTTGAGGCCCAACGAGGCAACATAATGGAACACAATGCAACACATTTAAATTATTTATCCAGTTGGCTGGATTGAACACACTGGCGGCCTATAGTTTGCTCTTTACTGAGCTAGAGGATTGCTCACATCTCACTCACAAACTTGTATAGACTTAATTTTTAAATGCCTGTACCACACTTATTTCAGATTTCGCTCATGAAGCATGCAAGAGGTCTGTTATTTCCTCCTTTTTGTAAGGGTTTGCAAGAAAATTCGCCAAACCTTTATTTATAAAGCGATTATTTGGATTTTTCTTCCATTTTAATTCGTTTATACTTGTTGTGTATAATAAATGAACATTCTCTTAACTAGGCCTATAATAACAAACACGAGCTTAGTAACTATTCTACTTTTAGATTTATGAAGCCACTTCTCTGATGACGTCACCAAAGCGTCTTGTGCAACGTCTTTGTTAGTTCTGGTCTATATCTCAAGTGGCGAGTATGTGCTCTTTGTTCTTTAATTGTTTATTGTTCTTTCATAAATAAAACTAACAATACTGTTCTTTAATAATAATAATAATAATAATAATAATAATAATAATAATAATAATAATAATAATGTTAATAATAATAATAATAAATCAATACAATTTAATTAAAATTATTTAGTTTCTAAATATTTTTTTCAAAACATGCTAATTAACATACCTAAAAAATATATATATATATATTTTGTTGTAGTGCATTTTTTAGTTTTATACAAG
Organism: Timema shepardi; assembly: GCA_902151425.1. Classification (NCBI taxonomy): domain Eukaryota; kingdom Metazoa; phylum Arthropoda; class Insecta; order Phasmatodea; family Timematidae; genus Timema; species Timema shepardi. Next base: position 115,158 of record CABFVX010002345.1, on the reverse strand, counting down.
AAAATAAAGTTTTGAATATATATGATTATAAATAGGAATTAATTTTTTTAAATTTGATATCATACATTAGATATTTATGGGCAATTATTGCTTCCTTACAGCAAGATTTATTATATTGCTTACCTCATGAATAAATATTTAGGCCTACACATAATGAATGGGTTTTTCAAAAAACCTTTTAACATGGATAATTTCATATTTTTTCAAAATATTATATAGATTTATAAAGTCATTACTCCTATTAACTTAAATTGGTAAAGAAATCTTTTCTTTCACATGTCATAACATGACAATCTAAATAGTATATTTTGAATATTTGAATTCACAATGCTTTTTATTCCTTATGTCAACAAAACATTTACTTGCTTTTTTTATATTATGCTTTAAGTTTTATTTTAAATACAATTTACATGGTTTTCCAGAGAGCATGGACAAAACACTTCTGATGAACTTCGCTCCCGAGACTTCCGCAGGGAACTGGAAGATCGTGAGCGCGAGAAGGACAAGAGTAGCGGAAGGGATCGAAGAGTTCTTGACTCTAGGGAGAGTAGCTCACAGTGAGTATCTGAATAGAGTCCAATTTTATTGGGAAGAGCTATAAAAGCTCTTAAAGATATACTTTCATTCATTAATACTTCAGGTCATATGATTACATTACAGCTTTAGATTTTGATAGATATTATCAACACCTATAAAACAACACTAATAACATAGTTTAATCATATTATTGTTGAATTCAAAAGTTATAGGATATCTCACAACTCATACAAACATAGATGATGGTTTTTACAAAGTCTCATTTAAGTTGAAATCCTTACTCTGGTATTAATTAATCAACTTCACAGCTTATAAAATTATTATTATTATTATTTAAGTACCGCGTCCGACTACCTGTTCGGGCTATACACTTACATACTAATTACACTAATGGGTTAAGAATTGGGAAGGTTGAATATAGATTAAGTGAACCTGCATTTGTGTGTAGGGAGAGTGGAAAAACATTTAAGGAAAACCACCCCCCAGTTCACCCGACCAAGATTCGAACCTTGATTTCCCCATCCTCGGCAGTTTAGCTCAATAGGAAATAACGTGTCAGCTAACTACGCCATCGAGGTAGGTTAGCTTATTAAAACTTACTAAAGTAACACTACTTAACCTGAAATATACTAAAATAAAAAATATTAATGTAAAGTTTCTGAAAGAATCTATTTAAAAATGAACATACATCCATTTGGTTCTAAAGTCTTCTCTTGTCCTGTTTCTCAGCAAACGCCCCAAGATTGACCAAGTTCCAGCCGCAAGTCTTGATGCTGATGATCCTCTTGATGAAGAAGACTCCGAAGACGGTGACAGTGACGATGACACTGCTGAACTATTGGCCGAGTTGCAACGCATCAAGAAAGAAAGGGCATTAGATCAAGCCAAAAGGGTCAGTTTTATTTCTTAGCTGAATTTGTTTTAGACTTAAATATATTAGATGTATGATCTTTTTAAATGCAAAAAGCTCTCCATGCTTAAAGCATAACATTCAGTAAGAGAAAGTGTGTTCACTCCTCTGCATTTCTAGTACTAAACACAGGAGCTATGTGGCACACAGCAATATTAAGAGAAACTGGTACATAAGGATTAGTCATGTGGCATTGCTGTTCATGTGGTTTTCTTTTTATGTATTACTACTATAGGTGTCTAACTTTGATTCCTCAATACCTTGATACCCACAATTTGTACTGGTATCAAACGAATGAATAATTGATCATAATATCACAATTTTCAAATCTCATGGACTCATCGTTCTAGCATTTAAACAAAATGGCAATATTCAGAATTTGGTAACTTTTTATTGTGATCATTACTTGATTTTTGTTGTTTCACTTTAGTAGTTACCAGTAAAATGTGAATGTACTCAACATGATCTTGGTGTTATAGTGTTCTTGCACAAATAAAACCTAACAGATTTGTTTAGATATTTTTCTAATATATTTTTTTTTTAAATTTCCAAGTACATAACATTATGAAAATAAAAACATACTTTAATGTGAGGTTGGATGCATGGAAAAAGATTGATTGTAAATGTTAAGGAATCAGAATTTAAATAGAAAAATTGGGGTTAAAATTTATGAATTTAAATTGAGAGAAACAGGAATCATGATATCTATTTTTATTACATATTTTATTGAAAATCAGAACTTTGATTTGGGTAGTAAAAAAGTTTTATATGTGAAGTAGCAGCATTTTAGTTTATATGAAGTTTAATGTTATATGAATTATTTTGTTAAATTAATTGTTTTCCATTACTCTTATTAATTTCCAAATAATAATCCAACATTTGTCTGTCCAAAATTTGCCACTCCACAAATTTTGTCAACTTATCAAACTAACCAGAGTTGCCCATGTTTCATGTGTTCATGGTACATCAGGAGATAGTCAAACCTATCAATCATAGTGCATTTATTAACAGCTATAAAGAAATCAATGAAAGCTAGTAATTTCAGCTAAAACTATTGATCTTCCACTCTACTTACCCCAAAAGATATTAAGCTTACCTTGACCTGCTTCTGTGGCTATGTGGTTCAATGCGCTACTCTCACAGTAGACTAGACTACAAAAGATGGGGATATCGGGATTCGATCTCGGTTGGGTGCACTGAGGGTGGTTTTTCCTAAATGGTTTTCCCCACTCCCTCAACAAATGTGGGGGCACTTCCTCTAAACTAAACTTTCCTAATCCCTAACACATTAGAGTAGATATTACATAGACCTGATGGGTAGTAAGACTCAATTCTAAAAAAATTAATCTTCAAATACTAGGTTATGTGGTATAGAGCACTAGGCTAAATCATGGTTTAAATTAGGAGGGATAGCCAGCACACTTACCTTGGTGATACTGGAGTAGAAATTATTTAGATATAACACTAAAAAACACATAAACACATTGTTAAGTACAAGCTTTCACTGTCACAGACAGCTTCATCAGGTCAGGAGAGTAGACTGATTTCTTGGTTGAACTGTAAGGTTGACTGTCCACAGCTGACACAGCACTCTTCAAATACTAGGAATTTTATGTTATTTGAGAGATTTGAGATCTGTAAAAATCTCAAAAAAGTATATTTTGAATGTAACAATTTTAAGCAATTGGTTAAAGAAATTAAATTGTGAAGTTTGGAGAGTAACAAAATCAAAAAATATGATAAATAATATATAATAATTATAATTATAATAATTAATTTACTAAAAAGTGTTCCCATTAAAGTCAATTTTTAAATAGTTTCACCTTAACTTAAACTATTCATTTTTAAAGATTCGAGGATTCAAATTTCGATATTAGATTTGAAATAAAGTTTAAGTTTCAGATTCTGGAAATCAAAAACTTGTAATACTTACACACGACCTAATCAAACATGCATTTACAAATGGAAACAAAAATAAATATATACGATAAAAAGCTTTTAACAACTTGTATTAAGCTAAAAATAATATTGATTAACAAATACCAGTGCGTATAACCTGCGCGGTGCTAATAATAATAATAATAATAATAATAATAATAATAACAACAACAAATACCTGCTTTAGAAGTGAAAGCTATCCCCTGCCAACACAACCCTTTGCACCTTGGTTTCACATTGTTTCACCAGGATTGTGTATTTTCAAATTATACAAGCAAAGAGGATACAAACAAAGTTCATTGCTCACATTATTGTCACACTCACACAACTGTGTTTTGAAAAAAAAAAAAGTTTGTTTATTTATGTGTTTATAAAATATTGATAATATTTTAAAATATACTTATTCAATATAAATACCTTAAAATAACTAAAAATATCTTTAAAAGGAATAAAAATACTACGCATACAAAGAGTTTCCAACATGACAAAACATATAAAATAAAAATTTCTGCAACCAGGGGATCATAAACAGAGCCTGTGCTTATGAGCATTATATGTAATTAACAAAAAAAAAAAATGACATGTCATCAAAATTTGGAACCAACTTTATCTGATGATGTTAAGGTAAGAAGGATAGTTAATAATAAATTGTTCATTTTAAAGGAGGGATGGTGGAGAACTAGGTCCCCTACGCTCAATGCAAAATCTCTTCCTAATGCATCTGGTTGGAATTCAAATCAATTCATAAAAAAAAGTGTGTGTGTGTGTGTGTATATATATAATGTGGGATTATTATTTGGGAACTAATAAGAATAATGTAAAACAATTAATTTAACAAAATAATTAATATAATATTAAAGCTTGTTCTTTCTAAACTTCATATAAATTAATATGCTGCTTCTTCACATATATATTCCGAAAAACACTCTAAAGTTACAAAAAAGGGAGAGTTACGTTAACAGCTATCAGAGACAATACATGACACACTTTCCTTAAGAGAAAGGGGAGGAACGTGACCTTAAAGGCCCCACCTACAATTATTTGCTAACCTCAACATATACAACATACATAGTTTGAGCAAGTCCAGATAGCCTTCTCAAATACACGCAACCTGGTTTGAAGAGTCAAAATAAAATACTTGACGCACTCACTATTGATAGAAAAATTAATACTACTTATAAAAATAAATACATATTGAGTCAGTGAACCAGGGTTAATTTCCAATTTATGAAATCATATCTAAATTATCAAAAGGAATGATGAAAGGTGCACACAGGAGTATAAAATCATACTAGAAGAGTTTTAAACCAAAGCAATTTGTCTGCTGACCTCAACATGGAAACCAAATTACTCTACATTAAAATACAAATAATACTAAACCAAATACAACCCAGCCTTTTTCAGCAACTAAACAAGGCAAATGAATTAAATAGTATTCAAAATATTTAAATAATATCAATCTACTAGCACATAACTAAATATGTGCTAATATGACTCCCTATTAATATGACCAGTATGAATAGCCAATTTATAATTTTCATAGTCCAAACACTAGCCATTTTGTCCTGATCCTCAAGACGATCCTCACTCGTCAATAGTTGTAATAATAAGGGCATTGTTTTTGGATCGAACCTTGGCTATATAGACTATATACTTGTGTGTCTAGGAAGGAATATGGTATGGGAATAGTAGGGGGGGGGGGGGGGGGGGGGGGGGNNNGGGAAGGCTTTTTTGATGACTTCTTCAAAATCCAATCTCGATTTAGTTCTGCATAAAAACACAGTTCGTTGAACTTCAACACATGCGAGCGCTGGGCCCTGAACATATGATCTGTCACATATGCCACATCATCTTGGTGGGCTGCTTTGTCTGTCACTCACTCAGGAGGTGCACATGCCAGCGTATCACACATCTTCATCAGGCAGTCACTGACAGTAGATGTCTTTATGTTGGGATTCTGCCGACTAACTTTTCACGTTACCATGGCAACAGCCTTATCAGTCACACTGGGAGAACAGCTGTAATCCACTTAGTTGCAAGCCATTTTCTGTGGCAAGGAGAACGATTAGAAAGTAGAGAAACATGAGAACAATTTAAGATGGCATACACCAAGAATATAATTAGAAAGGGGATGTTGATAGTCATAGAAATCCCTGAAGTAAATAGGGCTAATATTGGGGTTTGGGCCAGATGAGTTTTAGAATTCCTAGTATGTACTAAGGATCCACCTTAGTACATACGCTACTAATATTAAAATGAATATTACACAACTGACCAAAATGTACTTATTTATCTACTTAGTTCTACCTTTATTATTGTAAAGTTGTTGTATACTCATATATAGCTACACTACTTATCTCTTTTCGCAGGAATCTGAAAAGCGTCAGGAGGAAGAAAGAATTCGAATGGAGAATATTTTAAGTGGAAATCCTTTGCTTAACTATGCTTCGCAATTGCCTAAAGGGGACTTGAAGGTATTGTATATTTTGAGTTATTGAATTAGTTTATCACTCAATCTATATTTTGCTAACCACTTATTTTGTTTTAGAAAAAGTATACTAAGTTCTTAAGTTTCTATAGCAATAGTTAGCAAAGTAAAGAATAAAAACTACAAAATATTCAAGTAAAGTAGGCGTACATAAAAAAAATTACCACTTTGAAAGGGAAAAAAACAAAATATTTTTCACTTTCCTGTTGCAAGTATGTTTCTCTTGAAGATTCCAAACTTATTACTTAATACACTATAAATATTAGCACTAAATTATTTTCATAGCAAAACAACCATTGTGACTTGAGTCTTTAAAACTGGTTTGAAAATTTGAAAAAAAAAGCTAATTATTGAAGGTTTGAACATTTCACATACGCAAAAAAAAAAATCCTTTAAGCACACTAGACGTTGGCATGGTTCATACATTCATAAATTGTGCAATGGAGATAAATTTGTGATAAATAGCGTCTGTTGCTGTGACCAAACTAATTTTGCGGATATAAAACTAAATACATAGTTCTCAATAAAATATTTGTAACATACTATCTAAGGATGCATTTTTAGGCTGCTCTTTAAGTTTTATAAAGACCATGTATATCCTTAGAATAAATTTTTCTTATAGTTTTAAAAACATATTTTGTGTTTTTATTCCAACATATTTGATTGTATGTTGCATTTTATTATTGCAGGTCAAACGGCGGTGGGATGATGATGTTGTGTTCAAAAATTGTGCTCGATCAGAACCAGAGAAAAAGAAGGACCAATTTATTAATGATTCACTTCGCTCAGAATTCCATCGCAAGTTTATGGAAAAATATGTTAAATAATGTCAACAAAATCAGTTATGTTTATTACTCATTGGTGTGATATTTGTTTAGTGATTACTGGAGAACTGGAAAATATGACCACTTAAACTGTTGTAAATATGGCAATATAGATGGTTCTTTTTTATTTATATACATATACTTCTAAGACACAATAACATAATTAATGTATAAGAACTTGAAACAATTTTTTGTGTGTTTAATTTTTTTTTAAAAGAAGAAATACATGATAAATGAACTATCAATTAGCTACATTTTAACCTTACTCAAGTGCTCATAAGGAAATTTTTTTCTTTTAATAGGTCATATCAGTTTTGATTTATCAATAGTTTTACCATGTAAAGTTAAAAAGTTTACATTTGTTATATAAATTAAACAAATTCTGGTTTAGATATTTTGTCAAAGGCCTGTTTAAGCTATACATAAATAAAAGATGGATAGTATAATCTATCATTGTATGGGGTCTTACTATAGGAAGTATTTGAACAAACACTTTTTCTCGTGTCACACCCTTTTATTTTGAATGGGCAGTTTATGTTTGCCACTGAGACTGAAGGAAATACTGATGAGTGCATGCACATGATCAGTATTACTGTAAGCCTCTCCCACCACTTACAATACTGATGGACTGAGACTGATGTGATCAGAAAATTTGGATCACATCAGTACTTTAGTCAGTTCGGCCATCAGTCCATCAGTACTGCCCTTACACCATCACTCAGACTCTCAATATTAATTATTACTTTATTAATACTGACAGTCTGACTGATCATGTAGGGGCGCTATAAAACATTAAAAAATATTTCCAAACATTAAGAATGTATCTGTATTAAAAGTGATGAGAACATGAACATATTAAAAGCATATTATAAAGTAATTAAGAGATAAGGTTATATGTTCATTGTTTATATCATAACCTAACCTAAACTATGCTCTCCCGACTTTCCTACGACTTACAAGATTTTATTTGTGTTCCCACACTTCTTAAAAATGTCTAAGCCACTAGGCAATTATTTGTCAATTTAGGCAAGTGAATAAGATCAAAAAGTGGGATTGAGCTGTTGATTGACCTTTGCTCTTAATAACATGAATTAGTATTGACAAATATGTTGAAAAAAATTACGAATTTTCAATTGTATTCTGAGAAAAAACAAAACTGTCAGTAATTTTCTATTCTATTGTCTTTCAATATTAAAATTCTAGTTTATAAGAATTGTAGATTAGAATACAAAGTTTTTTTAGTATTGTGTGCTTTATTCCCCCTTTCATCCTCATGATTTGACTGACATTTTATATTTATAAATATTTAATTTTTTATAAGATATTGGACTAGACAATAACAAATGAACATGCTTTAATAGAAGTATTATAAATACTAAAAATAATATATCCTACTGTATCTATATTTCGGGGCTCTGTATTTTGATATCTGTTTCGGACTTATGAATATTTTCATTAGTAATGCAGTGATAACTGTAATTTATTGGAAGCATACCTGTATTTACATGGAGAATTGATTACATAAATTAATAATTTCATTACCTTTTATAGCAAAACATTTTTTTTTTTTTTGCCAAAATATAATATTGTTTTAGTACAAACATAGAGTTGAATTTTCTTCACTTCTACTATCAAGAACTAATAAAAACAGTCTAACTGTGTTTACATATAGTGAAGAGAATCATCAAGCGAACTGGGAATAAATTTTTATTCAAATGGTTAGAATTAAACTCCTCACACCGTGTTGATAGCTCTACAAAAGCATAGCTTATAACCCGAACGGGGGGGAGTAATACGCGGTGCTAAATATTATTATTATTACAAAAGCGTGTTTTTTTTCCTCTTTATAAATTGATGAATCTTTTGAATTTTATTTTTATTTACCAATCGTCATAGAGCAGGTATGTATCATCATCCGTCTAATTTCACATATGGTTGCTGTCCAGGAGCATCTATCATAATCTGCCTAGATTAACATAGTATTGTTGTCCTATCATCATTTGTCTAGATTGAAACATGATCGCTGTTTTGTAGCATCTATAATCCATATCCTTACCTCTTAGAATTAGATTATCGCAAGATAAAATGCTGGCAAAATTGACAGGGGAAGAGGAGTGATAAAATACAAGAAAGCAGTGTGAAAGAAAGGCGAGATCAGTTAAAAGTGCACAAAGGGATATAGGACAGTGACATAAGACAAGTGGGCAGGGGGACTTAGGGGAGTCTTTCACTATCATGGTTAACAAGAAGGAAAGAAGCAAGATGGCTAAGTGGGGCTATAACCAGTCTGTTCTAAATGTTCAGTACGCTTTTCATAAGAAGGTCCATTTGAAAATATACACACATCGTATTGTGCTCAACAAAAACAACATTTTACTGTTTTATTAGTGTTATTTTTAGTATTGATAATATCTATCTTGAGTCAAAAGTGACATCTGAAGACGACATGACTTTATGTATAAATATATTAAAATCGTTTTAGTAATTTTCCTAGCTGACTATATGAAAATTTGATTGTATAAACTATTCTATAGATGAATAAGGCTGGAAAATATATATATTAAAATAATCATGTTAGTAGCAGTTTTGTTTAGAAAATATGTGGCTATTTTGATGAAATGTTTTATTTATTATTTATAAAGTTATGATTTTTAAATATGTCTAGGGGCTACAAAATTTACCAGAAATTTAATTTTGCAAATATTTTTACTCCATGAGACAGTTAAACCTCTGATAACTGAAAAAAGGGGACTGAACTCGTTTTGGATATGAAACTAATATCCCTCTGAAGGGTTAAAAGGTAACAAAAAAATTATAAGTTAAATAAAATTCACATTAACAAAAAAAAGTGTAGATGTATGTGCATATAGCATTAAATAAATGGTTATTCAATCAATATAACTAAGTTAAATATACAACAAAACTAAATTTATAATTTCTACTTGATATAAATCTATAAGGAAAACCTCTTTTTGCTTTTTGCAATATGGCCATATTGTGTTTGTCCCCCTTTTATATGTTTCTATCCACCTTTCCTATAATTTCTACTTGAAAAAGTAAGAAATTTTCTTTTGACTTTTTTTGATTTGTATATCTTTAAGGTGATCTGGCGGTCTTGGGGTAAGGTGTCAGACTTTTGTGTTGGGGTTCCAGAGTTTGTTCGGTCCTCAGTCCTGACATAGGTTTATCTGACTGATTTATAAACTCTTCCTTCACCTTTGAGAAGACGTGTATTAATCACAACTTGTGAATGTGTGGGATGCCAGGCATCCACCGTGGTTCAGATCCCACACTAAACTGTAGGTCCTCCATTTCATTTCACAATCATCCTAACATTACACATTAGTGTAAGTGTGTATAACCTGAACGGGTAGTAAGCGGTGTTAATAACTATATCTAAAAACCTTTATTTGGCAGTTCAGCTACTGAAAATAAATGGTACAAAACTCTGCAAGGACTTTCTCACTTAATTGTTTAAAAATGGAGATATTTACTAAAAACTCGTAATATACATTAAATTAAATCATATACACTAGCAAAACCAAGCAAAAATTGTGTTATACTTACATGAAACATTTTTTAACTCCCAGATTTAAATTTCATGATTTTCTTTTTAAAGAATTAAAGTCTTCACTAGTATATTTGGACAAAAAAAAATGTTAAGAGTCAACAAGGCCCCATACTTTGTATTAAAATTTCAACTTCAGGTTAGAATTTTCTTTGTTTTATTAGGGATCGCACAGCTTATGTTTATCGATTTTTTATTAAATTCCTCATTTATATATTTAGACTAATAAAAAACGTAAATATTAACTATTGAGTCTAAAATGATAGCGATAGATCATTGCTGTACGCGATAAATAATGAGAATTTACGCATCAGACCAGAACCCCCTTTCAATATCATATTCTGAAATTTGAAAAATGACACCTGGACACGGGAATCAATAGTTCATCCATGGATAATCACGTGCTTTTCAGAAATAACTTCAAAGGATTTCACAATTAAAACTTGTTTTATCTTTCAAAAGTCAACTCTGCAGTATTTACCAAAAAAGCAAGTAATGCTAGCTCCCTGTACCCAATAGGAAGCTAGCCTTCATAACACCTGTCGCCAGGACTTTTTCGATTTGTTGGTTCTGACACTGGCCACGAGCGGTCTAAGGAGTAAGGGCAGTGATGGCTCGTGTATAGGCACTGCAGAACTGCAGCACCCCCTATTTCCACTTTATATTATCGATAACATTTAATATAATGAGTCCTCTTTTCTTTAATTCTTTCTTTCTTTTTGTAGTACAATATATATTCCTTAAGCTTAGTGTCAGTATTTCATTAGCCATCCCCAGTTTATGAAAAAGATACTAAAATCTTTGCGTGGAACTGTGCGCTTCACAGTGCCAGCGACGTGGTGTGTGACTTGTGCGCATGTGCACATAGGAGCGGTGTGGGGAGTAAGGCGGAACTGTTAGGTAGAGAAAGCACTGTTGATCTTGCAGTGTCGGCTCCGGCGTGATGGTGGGAGGAAGTTTTTTTTCGTGTACCATATTCTTGAATGTGATAAAGTGTAGAATTATATTATTATTCTGCTTCCAGCTATTCTATTTGATTCATTTTTTTCCAGTTATTTTATTTAATAAAAAACTTTAACCATGGCCTTGCATCCCCAAGAAATAAGTTCTGTGACTGTAACTAAGGAAGTCTGTGACTAAATATGTGTTGATATAATGTACAGATATTCTTCCACTAAACACTTAGTAGCTGCTAAATTGGTCAACAAGAATTGCTTCACTATATTTAAGAATGAACATCCCACAAAAAAGATAGTACTGACCACTGAAACTTATCCCATGATTGACAAAGAAAAGCTTGAAACTGATCTAAAAGTATTATATTGTAGGACTGATATTCATAAATATTCCAAATTAATTGAGCTGCTGAAATTTATCTAGGAAAATAATCTAGATGATGTTTTTAGTGAAATTATGAAACTGATAAAAATCCTTTTGACAATTCCCATAACTACATCTGAGGCAGAGCGCTGCTTTTCAACATGAAAAGAATAAAAACTTTTTTTAAGAAGCATTACGAATTCGGAAAGATTAAATAAATGCGCTTGCAGTACTTTCAATTGAGAAAAATTTCCTCATATTGTCATCCAGAGATCAAGGAGAAAATTATTGAACTTTTTGCGCAAATTAAAACAAGAAGAATGAATTTCATTTTTAAATGAATAGCTCAAGCTTGAACTGTAACAATTTAAGTTAAGGTAAGTAAAAATGTTTTTTTGTCAAGATTTTATCAAGTTCCTGAATAAATTTACTTTTTATACATGTTTTTTTTCCTTTTACCCAATTTTAAAACAAAGGCTAACACATTTCTGGAGCAGCACCCCACTAATTTTAGCTACTAGCCGCCACTGGCTAAGCGGTAGGTCATATATAAGCTGCTTGTGTGTATGGACCCACATAGAGTGCCAATACAAATTAACAGTGCTGGTCGCATACATCTAACAAATAATTCACAGTGCCGGTGACATAAATCTACAGAACGTTGTAATAAGAGAGTGCCAATACAAATTAAGAGTGCCGGTCGCAAAAATCTAACAAATAATTCACAGTGCCGGTAGCATAAATATAGCAGTAGCGGTAAATCACATTGCCACTAACTGAAATCTGTAGTTCAACTAAGTTGTATCATATAAACTAATATCTTCAGTGCCGAAGATAAAATCACTTAAATAAATCGTGTGCAACATTAAAGCCCGCCGCACATTGGACGCAGGGCAGGCGAGGAAGAGGAAAATCTGTAATACACGTGTTCTTATGGGTTACCGCACATTGGACAGAGTGCAGGTGCAGTGTAGGGATAACTCTTTCACACCTCTTTCCCGCCTCTCTCTGGTTGTAGTAGACGCACAGTTTTCCTGTGTCCTCTGCGCCTAAAGGTCTTATTAATTCAATTAAAATATCACACATAATTCTGTATCAACATAATTGGCACTCGATCACGGAGCTATAAATACCAATTATATCTTAATAATTCCGTACCGTTTTAATTTGTGCTCAACCACGGGGCAATTATCAGCTAATTAAACGGTATCACTTTAATCGACACCCAACGCGGACCGATTATATTCAATAACTCTATAATGATTTTGAGAATGTCGATTTTTCTCTTTTTGCCCTTCAGTAAACTACCCTTAATTTTAGGGTTAGATATCCAATTCCAAAAACCCCACGGGACAACCCTATGAACACTCTATATACCATGTTTCAGCCCGATCGGTAAAATAGTTTAGGCTCTAGTCCGAGGTAGCGACAGATAGACAGACAGACAAACAGAGGATAATCCAAAAATAACTTTTTCGGATTCGGCAGGGGGGGGAGGGGTCATGAAACGTTGAAATTCATCAAAATCTTGAGTTTGATTTTTTTTGACGATCAAAATACTTTCTCTACCTGTAAGATAGCGAGAAAGTAAAAATAGGTAATAAAAAATGTGATCACCCGTTTCAGATATGCCAGGCTTCGGATATGGGAGGTTTTACTTTGTAATTATAAATGTTTGTTTGACCTCTAAACATTTCATAATCACCCCCGTGCAATGAACAAAACCACTAAGCCACTATTTTTCAATGTGTTAACTATCCAGCTCCTCTGGTAACTAACTATACCTCTAAATCTCAGTCAATCTTGACTAGTTGAAGTTTATTAGTCCTAAAGTGGTATGAGTAATGTCATAGTATATGTCAATAGCCTTTAGCTTGTGAATCTTAAAAACAAGTATGCTTGGATACAAGATGGTGGCTTAGTCTGATATTGTTGACAGACAGTAAATAAATCAGTATTAATTTAAATAATTTTGCTAAAGATTTTTGAGGTAGAGGGGAGGATACCCTCCTCTTTCTGACCATGGCCTTGTTTTAGTAACAATCACTATAAAACAGTTAAGATCAACTTGGTAGACATCAACTAACTCTGGTCTCAGTAGTTTGTTTCTCGCTGCTGACAAACGAAGTAAAGGAAGAGTAACAGAAGAATGGCAAGTCAAAACGCTCGCTAGATGTATAAAGTCCACTAATTTCGTAGAGCAAGGAAAAAAATTATACATAGCCATATTAATTACCTTTTCTTTAGAAAAACTATATTTTTGTTTAATATAGTCCTTTTTTTGGGAGGATAGGCGGAATGGGGGGGGGGGGGGATTGTTTACCTCCCTTCCCCCCCCCCCACCCCGGCGGCCCNATGGGGGGGGGGGGGCAGTCTCTACCTCCCTTCCCCTTCACCCACCCCCGCGGATCATCACCTGCCTTCCCTCTACTACCTAAACAACCCTTGTCTCCCGTTTTTCACCTCGGCACCAACCCTTCACATTTCAGCAAAAAGGGTGGTAACAACGTACATCAAGTTGGCCCGCCACTTTCTCCAAATGAATTGAAATACATACAGTCCTTTGTGCTACGTTTGTGCTCATATGTGCCCGAAGCTCAGCATTTGTGCTAACATCACTCTTCTCGTCAAATAAACGACCAATGTTTGCAATTTTATCCACATATATAACATAGTTTTATGCTACTCTAATAATTATATAATTTTTACCCCATGCTTTTCAAAAATCGTGTCTCATACAAGATACCTAATGTGTAAAAAAAAAGCCCTATAAAATGTGTGTTACTTTTGCATTTTCAAAATACTTACCTACTAAGTAAAATTTAATCTTTCATTCTATTAGTGCAAAAGCCCATATTAATATATTTTATGGCTATGTGAAAAAATAAAATTTAATAATATTGCCAAATTGTCCATGTCTTCCCTACGTGGTTATTATTACTATTATCATAATTACTCCATGGCGTGAGCCCACAATCTAGCTATATCGACCGAGCGGCCGCCGCAGTTGACGATGATAGCCCCAACCTTTCCGGATAGGAGGTATCATTGTTGTCAGCACAACAAACCTTCCGGCCGTCAATCTCAGTTTTCTAAACTGGATATGCAACTTCTTTTTCCAAGTAGCTCCTCATTTATCTTCACAAGGCTTAATTTAAGCCTGTTCCAGACTCACTGCTTCACATATAATTTTTGTAAACGCCGGGGATCGAACATGGGACCTCTGGCTCTGTAGCAAGGAACTATGAACACTAAACCACAGAGGTGAATGTTCTAACTAACACAAAAATATAGTCGTTTTCACTGCCCTGGAAGTACAAACTTAAAATAAAGTACATAATGAGCTTTACTGATATTTTAAAAATATAATAGAGTCCGTATAAACCTCTATTTCACACACAATTATATACACTCGCCTATTTGAATTGTGGCACGTTGATTGGGTTATAACATTTCAACAGCATTTTTTGTTGTCAAGTTTGCCATTATGTATCTTAATTAGTATTAGCTTACTAGTATTTTATTTACATCAGTAAACCCTTGCGAAACTTTCGCACATTCAACCTTTCTATTCCCCCTCCCTCCCCAAAAAAAGATTTGTTCTTTTGTTGGGTTGTTGAAATTAAATACTCAGCAAAGTATATACACAAAATAGCAAAGAGAATTTATAATGTGAACGTATTTACAATAATTTTACAATACCTCTTTGTATACAATATTTGATGTCTGAATGCAATCATGTTGAAATTTTTCTTTGCCATTTTCGGTAATTGATACAAAAATATTGTTAGATTTTTCTTTTAACTTAAATTTTAAACACACAATGTGTTTTAACGTAAATTGATTGTGCTTTGTCAGAGGTCGGTAAAATTCCTCTCCACTGATAACTTATTCATTGCTGTAGGCTTTGTATTAGTTGAGAAAAAGGGATGTTGACAACAGAAATAATATATAGGCCTAGGATTGTCAAAAGTGACAGCTGAATCTGCAGATCGTATTATTTATGTGTGGATCGAAATTAAGTTTTGTAACTGTCAGTTTTTAACATGTTTATTTTTTATCTTTGCAACTCGTATGCTTATTACCTAGCGTGTAATTTCTGAACAGATTAAGTATATCAACACACTACTTGAAAACTAGCTTAATTATATAACTATTACAACATTCAGTCCTTAGACCGTTATTTTATCACTGTGAAAGAGGAAACCTGCACTTCACCAATGATACATTTTTCAACCATGCCGGGAATCGAGCCCGGGACTCTTAGCTCAGCAGACAGAAACTCTACCGACTGAGCGTAGGTGTCGTACTATTGTTGTTTAACTATACTTATGTGATAGGGATGAAGATCTTAGAATATAAAGGAAATATACCCGAATTTGTTTGCAAACAGTAGGAAAAATCAGCCTCATTACACTCGGCCGGGGGTTCGAACCTCGGACTACATATCACCGGTAAATCAGACTAGATGAGCTTGACATCCTATCCCACCTGCTCACGGATACGACTAATCACACAATTAAAATAAATAGCTGTAGTTAATCCGTTAAATTGGCAACACTTTCTTGAATTAAACGCTTGGAGCAATTCAATTTCAAAATAATTATTATAAATATGTTATCTTATAACTATTTTATTCGAGATAAAATATTAGAATTTGGGAGTCAATACTGTAATATACATTTATTTATTTTTATAGTGTAATTCATGCAGCTCCATGTTTGAATTCCTTTTTATTTACTCTCAATAATTTTAAGAATATGAATATAATGAATTATCATTATTCTTGTGAACCAAGAAATAATTGTCCAACTTTGTTTGCACAAAGTCGTCCACGTCAGTTATTCTCGAGCCTCCAATTGAGGATGAGTACTGGCGGGAGTCAAGTTTGTATTGCCTGAGGGCCGTTCCATAGAGGAAGAAAATAAGGAAACACCAATGTATATTTTTTCATGTTTTATAAAAAACAATTCAACAGAATCCGCAAGAAATCAGAAAAGTATATTAATCCTTACCGCTCTATACTAAAATTAAATTAAAACAGTTAAAGTATTATTAATAACGCGCTATCCAAGTCGTTAGCCATAGAAAAAGTAACAACAATATAAATAGTAAACTTGTTTGCTGCTTGATTTACTGAACAATATCGTATTTTGAGCACCAACCCCACTTCCTATTACTCATCCTCAATTGGAGGCTCGAGAATAACTGACGTGGACGACTTTGTGCAAACAAAGTTGGACAATTATTTCTTCCTATATATTCAGTTTACGGTTTATGTCTATTATGAAAACGTATTTTCTTAAAAGATTAAATTAATATTTCTACCACTACAAACAAATTGATATACAATAATTGTTAAATATTTAACCATTTTAATTGTTTGGCTGGTTTAATTAAATTTATTATTATTATTATGTCTACACAAAAACTACATAGGTGAATTTTCTATAACTGCGTTCCTTTATAACCATGTTTTGATTATTTATTTTTACGTACTGCTCGTCTTATTACCCCTCTAGGTTGTCCGCATATCTATATAATTGGGATAGGGAATTTAGTGGAAATTGGTGGTAATTTACACGTATTTTTGTGGAAGGAGAGTGGGGAAAACATTATGTGGGAACCACACTTAGTATACCCAGCTGGGATTCAAACGCATACCTCCCCATAATCAGCAAACTAGATTAGATAAACTTGAAATTTAGTACTTACGCTCACCTATGCGGGTAACTAGTAAATTTTATGAAATTATAGAAGTACCTATATAAATATTTAATATATAATCCATGCTCTATTAAAACTTCATCATAAAGTCAACTTCGGTGGTCTTGGGGTAAAGTGCTCGCCTCAGTTCGTGGGTTCAAACTCAGCCTGGATCGACAGATTTTTCTTGAGCGATACAAATATGTAACACAACTTCCTTCGGAGGTAAAGTGGTTGGCCTCATGTCGATTGTGGTATGTAATGGAAGGTATGTGAAAATACCTTTCCCGGCAAAATTGGTAGACCCTTTCGCTCTCGCTTATAGAAATTCTCATGCGCTGATATAATCAGTCGGTTCAGAAAGTCCGTGTTAAGAACCTCACACTAAAACTAAGCTTTGGCCGAGAATAAGCGTTGACAACAGATTAGTTTAAGTGGTAATAATTTCTGTTTACGTAACCATAATGGCCGAGGATGGTTTAAGTACTAGTGGTTATACATGAGGTGAGTTTTGTTCTCACTAATGACTTTTCTCCCTGTCTGTAAATTACTAATGTACTTATTATTATTATTATTATTATTATTATTATTATTATTATTATTATTATTAGCACCGCGTCTTACTACCCGTTCGGGTTATACGCACTTACGCTAATGTGTAATGGTAGGGTGATTGTGAGATGAAATGAAGGACCTACAGTTTAACGTGGAATCCGAAGCACGGTGGAGGCCTGGCATTCCTCACATTCACAAGATATCTTGTCAGAGGTGAAGGAAGGGTTTGGTAATCAGATAAATCTTTGCCGGGACCGAGGATTGAACCCCGGCCGCCAGCATAGAAGTCTGACACCTTACCCCTGGACCACCAGGTCACCTACTAATAATGTACTTAGACAAGTAAATGTAAGCGGTGAGTAGAGAGTAGCCCGAAAAGTATGATCGAATCGTAATACACAAACAAGAAATGTCACACTAGCTCTACCTACAAAGAACTTAAGTGAGCAAGTCGTGTGAGATCCTGGTTTTACTTGTCCATGAGCGCGCCGCGCTAGAGATGTGAGCTTGGTAACACGCGACCAGTTGTGTTTTCTCCCAAGTGCGATGATGTACAAGAGTGTGTTGTGGTGCGTGCTCGTTCCTTGGTCGCTATGGACCGAGGCGAGTTTGTCGGGTTTCTACGTGGAAAACAGTCTGGAACAGACGGTGGTGGAGCATGTTCTGACAAGGCAGGAGAAAAGGGAAGTGGAACATGAGATCTTGAACCTTCTGGGACTTCCCAACAGACCCAGGGCTGTGTCCCCGGCCACCCTCGCAAGTTCCGCCCCCAAGTTCTTATTGGATGTGTACAAGTCGTTGCTGGAACCCACCGCGGGGCGTGCGCCCAGGAGCGAGTTCAATCTCAGCGGACAAGACCTTCATGCCATCGACGAAAGCGACGTCATCATGAGCTTCGCGAGCCACAGTAAGCTCATATCTTATGATTTATTGCTTAATCAAGCAGTATATTCCTTAGGCTTAGTGGTAGTCACTAATGGTCTACAGCCACTAAAATCCATACCAAAGACTGGAGTGGTCAATTACTACCCTAGAGATACTTGCCAAGATTTAAATTAGACCTCAGCTTTATTGCCAGGAACTAGATGAGTCAACATCTATCCTAGAGATAATTGCCAGAAATTAGATTAGTCAACAATTATCTTAGAGATCATTGCCAGGAGCTCGATTAGTCAACAGCTAACCTAGAGACAATTGCCAGGAACTAGATTAGTCAATAGCGATCTTAGGTATAGTTGCCAGGAACTAGATTAGTCAACATCTATCCTAGAGATAATTGCCAGAAATTATATTAGTCTACAATTATCTTAGAGATCATTAGTACTCGATTAGTAAATAGCTATCTTAGGTACCTATAATTACCAGAAACTAGATTAGTCAACAGCTATGTTAGAGATAATTGCTAGGAGCTAGATTAGTCAACGTTGCCTTAGAGATAATATCCAAGAACTGACCTCAATTAATTATCAGCTATCTAAGAGATCGTTGACAGGAACTTGATTAGTCAACAGCTACTTTAGAGATAATTGCCAGGAACTATATTAGTCAACAGCTACTTTAGAGATAATTGCCAGGAACTATATTAGTCAACAGCTACTTTAGAGATAATTGCCAGGGACTAAATTAGTCAACATCAGCCTTAGAGATAATATCCAAGAACTAACTTAAATTAGTCAACAGCTATCTTAGATATAATTGCTAGGAGCTAGATTAGTCAACGCTGCCGTAGAGATAATATCCAAGATCTGACTTCAATTAATCATCAGCTATCTTAGAGATCATTGTCAGGAACTTGATTAGTCAACAGCTACCTTAGAGATAGGTGACAGGAACTAGATTAGTCAATATCGATCCTAGGTATAGTTGCCAGGAACTAGGTTAGTCAACAGATATCTTGGAGATAATTGCCAGGAACTAGATTAGTCAACTAATATCTTAGAGATAATTGCTAGAAACTAGATAAGTCAACAGATACCCTAGAGATAATTTCCAGGAACTAGATTAGTCAATGGCTATCTTAAAGATAATGGCCAAGAACTAGATTAGTTAACAATCACCCTAGAGATAATTTCCAGGAACTAGATTAGTTAACAGCTATCCGAGAGATAATTGCCAGGCACTAGTTTAGTCAACAGCTACTTTAGAGATAATTGCCAAGAACTAAATTAGGCAACCACTACCTTAGAGATAATTTCTAAGAACTAGATAAGTCAACAGCCGCCTTAGAGATAATATCCAAGAACTTACTTAAATTAATCAACAGCTATCTTAGATATAATTGCCAGGAGCTAGATTAGTCAACATCTCTTTCAGAGATTATTTCCAGGTACTAAATTAGTCAGCAGCTATCTTAGAGATAATTTTCAGGAGCTAGATTAGTCAACATCTATCTCAGAGATTATTGCCAAGAACTAAATTAGTCAACAGCTATCTTAGATATAATTGCCAGGAGCTAGATTAGTCAACATCTCTTTCAGAGATTATTTCCAGGAACTAAATTAGTCAGCAGCTATCTTAGATATAATTTTCAGGAGCTAGATTAGTCAACATCTATCTCAGAGATTATTGCCAAGTACTAAATTAGTCAACAGCTATCTTAGAGATAATTGCCAGGAAATATATTAGTTAACAACGACCCTCGAGATAATTGCCAGAAACTAGCTTAATCAATATCTATCATAGAGATAATTGCCAGGAGCTAGATTAGTCAACATTTATCTTTAAGATCCTTGCCAGGAATTATGCTTAAATATTAGTAAACTACACTGTATATCGACGCTGAGGGAACTGCATGGATACTATTGGGAAACAGCGTTGTCATTCTCTCATTTTTGTATAGTCACTCTTCCCTCAAATGTAAGATAAGTTTCGCAGCACTGGTTAGTCGAGTTTGCCGATAGCTCCTTTTTACCCCGCAGCATACCACCTTCCTACTGACATACAACTGAAAGTGAGGAGAAGATCCATGATTGGAAATACAGTAGCCCCATGGCTTCTTTGGTGCTTACTGACAGCTGATGGCTTTGAAAAGTTACTAGACCAAATTATGTATCCCTACGCCAAACCATATGAGCTGAAAAAACATGGGTTTAGCAGCTGTCACTTCTGCCAAACAAAATTTAGGTATATATCTAAATGTTGACTGTCATAAGTCGGCTGTGAGCTGTCAGTCAGCACCAAAGAAACCGTGGGGCTACTGTAGATTAATCAACTACTATCCTAGGAATCCATAATAGGAACTAGAGCAGCTATTCTTAACCGGGAGGCCGTGGTCCTCTGGGGGGCCACAAAAGGTTTTTTTGTGTGACCTTGAAAAAATACTTCAAAATGTTATTTGCTTATTAGTGAAGTAAATTATCTTAAATCTTACGTTTTAGAAGCAATAATTCGATGATCGTAAGCATGCAAGCACAGTAAACTCTTAATTTTCTAAGGTAATGGGTGGGAGGGGAAGCACAGATAATAGAAATCACGGATAGTAATCTCCATCTGTTTACCCTCGCCATTCAAAATTGGCTGCCCATTGTTTCTAATTATTTATGTGAAAAGGGATTTTCTACAATAGTAAATATTAAAACGAAGCAGCGAAATCGAATCCGAATCGACTCTTGCATGCAAATAGCATTAAGTAATATAATTGAAACAAAAATATAAAAATTAGTGGAAAGTGCTCATCAGCAAAGGTCCCATTAAATACATTTAAGTAAGTTGATTTCTATTTTTTATTTGTTTGTTATTATAATCAGGAAATAAAGCTACTATTTTAGAATAGACATAATGATTAATATGTTAGTAAAAACTAAGAGGTCGAAACACTATTTTAGGATGTTTAGGGGGCCATAAGTAATAAAAGGTTAAGAACCACTGAACTAGAGTATGTACAGTACTGGAATCTTAAGGGTATTTTAGGTGTGTAGATGGCCTAATGTTATTATTATCATTATCACCACGTCTTACTACCCGATCGGGTTATACGCACTTACGCTCATGTGTAATGGTATGGTGATTGTGAGATGAAATGAAGGACCTACAGTTTAACGTGGAATCCGAACCACGGTGGAGGCCTGGCATTCTTGGAGGCCTGGCATTCCTCACATTCACAAGATGTCTTGTCAGAGGTGAAGGAAGGGTTTGATAATCAGATAAATCTTTGCCGGGACTGAGGATTGAACCCCGGCCGCCAGCATAGATGGCCTAATGCTGCATGAAATGATCATTGATATGATGTGATAATGTACCTAGTTCCCCTTTGGCTTTAACATTTATTGTAAAACACTAGCATAGGCATCCGGGGCTTTGTTACTTGTTACTTTTAGTTTAAACATAGTAGCCCCATAGCTTCTTTGATGCTGACTGACAGCTCACAGCTGACAGCTAACGGCTTTGAAAAGTTACCGGACCAAATTATGTATCCCTACGCCGAACCATATGATCTGCAAAAACATGTCATTAGCAGCTGTAAGTCAGCTGTGAGCTGTCAGTCAGCACCAAAGAAGCCATGCGGCTACTGTATTAAGTTATGGTTGTTGCGTTGTCTTTGTTGCTACCGGCCACGCTTGCGACCTGGTCGTTGCCTTTTATGACCAGTTATCATGGCACCGAAGCGTGAAGATGTGTCATTAGCCATATTAGTATATAGTTCTATGAAGAAGAAACGTAAATATATATAATACGGTGTCTACCCCATTAATATGCAAAGACGTACTTATGGACAGACTTGTAAACAAAACCTGAGAACACACCCCTATTTAATTATAATGTTTTCGGTGTCACGTATAGAATGCAATTTATCGCTATGTTCATGGTATTTACAAAAATATTATTTACAAAGTGGAATTAATTACTATGGTCGGAAACAACCTTTGCACTCCAAGCTCTTGCCTAGCATTTCAATCTATTGTTAGTTTGTATACTTCACTGTCGCTGGTCGCCAAGTGTGGCCACCCTCATAAGAATCAATGTAATACACTACTGCTACCTGGTCGCGGCGTCTTGGTCGCGACGACCGGGTCTCAAGCGTGGCCGTAGCCTAAGTTTGATAGATGTTGGTGTAGTCAACTTCAGCAGGGATAAATTGCGCTTAGTGTAGTTAACTACAACCTAGATATCTTGGTTTTGGGCCCCATACATACACCAATTTGTCGGGACAACCAAATTGGAAGCGAGCCTCCACACTCCCAAACTAGCAGTCCAATTTGTCAGTAGCTATCGTATCTCAGAACATACTCAAGACTCCATTCAGTGGCGGATCGTGGGGAAGGGGTGTCCGATCACCCTCTTTCCTCCTTTTCACAGAAAATAATCAAAAATATTGAAACCAATACCTTAATGTTGTAAAGAATGACTGACTAACACCTCCCTCGCCATATCTCCTACATGATCTAATCAATAACTCTTTCCAAATGCCACCGTCTCTATTCGAGTGTCAAAAAATTGGAATAGCCTCCACAGAATTAATGATTAATTAATAAAAATAATGCAGAGAAAAAAAGGAAGATGTGAACAAAATAAAAGTTGTTGTTAGATTGAAAAAAATTCGCGTATGTAATGTTTTTTTAAAGACTGAATCATGAATGTTTTGATGAAGGATTACTCAGTATGATAAAAAAAAATACTTGACTCAAGAGAGGCTGAGAATGCTGAAGAAAGGCTAATAAAAATAATAATCATATTAAGGTTTTTAGCTACTTGAATAAATTTGAAGATTTAAAATTTATAGCAGTAGTATCACCACAACTTTTATTATAAATAATACCTGAAACTTGTAAGGCTATCTACGACTGTCTGAATACACATACTAGGCTAAGGGGAGTTAGTAAAACTTTTTTTAGTACATTTTTTAAAATAAAACCAAATCTCTTAATCACACCACTTCCTTCACTAAGTCTATAATCATTACTTTTGTTATTAAAAATATGTTAATGTATATTCATATAAATTGGTATCATACGGGCACTGACTGGACTGTAGGGG
Organism: Timema shepardi; assembly: GCA_902151425.1. Classification (NCBI taxonomy): domain Eukaryota; kingdom Metazoa; phylum Arthropoda; class Insecta; order Phasmatodea; family Timematidae; genus Timema; species Timema shepardi. The sequence continues at coordinate 91,339 of CABFVX010002345.1, read as the reverse complement.
CCTAATGAACAATACAGTAGCCCCATGGCTTCCTTGGCGCTGACTGACAGCTGACAGCTTTAAAAAGTTACCAGACCAAATTACGTATACCTACGCCTACGCCGAACCAGATGATCTGCAAAAACATGTGTTTAGCAGCTGTCACGTTTGACAGTCAAAATTTACGTATATACCTAAATGTTGACTGTCAGAAGTCTACTGTATCTTTGCTGGTTGTCCCAGAAAATGCTGTGAAAAATTAGGGCCCTTTATCTAAGAGTATACCACCGTTGTGAGATTAAAAAGTTTAAAAGAAACACAAGAAGGCACACTTTATAAAATGTTGTATTATAAAAATATTTCTTATTTGATTTAGCCTATTAGTTAAATAAAGTTAATATGAAAAGTTACCAAAAGTTTTCAATAATACTTCCTTATAGATTACTGTATAGTTTATTTACATTATTACTAAAATAGCTAAGAATGTAAATACAATCGTAATCTTTTTCCCCCCGCCTTTGTGACAGTATGAGTTTCCGGTTTTCAAACAACGGACTTCTTATGAAAATCAGACTATATATCTGTTTTCCTCGAAGAGTGATAAGGAAAAAAATACTATAAAAATGAAACATTACTTGACTATTTTTAACCAGGATTAATTCCTACTTAATCATAAGCGGGAGCTGCTATCCAATGACCCAGAGGTCATATCCAAGCATCAGAGTAATACAAACAGGCCATTAGCCAACCAACACACATCATTTACCATCCTGCTTTGTAATATTAACTGCTGTACTATTTGCTGCATGGACTCAAGAAGGGGCAGGGTAGATTCATCTGTGTTTTCTGATTCTGGTATGAAGAACGGTTTAGAAAATACAAACATTTTTTGGGGTCAACAATGATATAATTTATGTATTATTTCATCTTTTTTTGTTGTTGTTTTTGCGTCGTACTACCGGCAAAGGCTATGCCGTACGCATATATACAGTATATATAATTACTCTAATGAGTTGGGGGTGATGAAGTAAGCATTTTATAGGTAATATACCCGCATTTGTGGGGAAGAAGGGTAGGAAAAGGGGGGGAAAAACACCCTCATTACAGCCTACCAGTATTCGAGCCTTGATCTCCCCGTCTTCCTTCAGCATACCAGTCCAACACGAGAGCGACGCCTTAAACCATCCGTCCACTGAATTGTTTTTTTTATCAGTATTAATTCTATCAAAAGTGCCAGTTACATGACTTGACGTATGAATATAATTATAGTATTTTCATCATCTTGTGTAACTGTCAGTTCCTACCAGAATCCAACTCTAGCTTCACAGTAGATGAGATGGGAGGCCGGCATTGTAAACAGCTGGTTCCAAGAAGTCGAATGTTTCTAGTCGAACAAAGACGTGAAATTCTTCAACTAATCAGACTATGATACAGACAGTTGAACCTATTTTTATATTTTGATGTGTGACAAAGTGCCGCGAAACCGCTAACGATCACAACAGATTTTTTTATAATAATTATGTGTTGATTTAATTAAAACCATATTTATAGTACCTTTTTAAAATTACATATATATTATAAATAGATATTGTCAGTCTAGTCTAACCCAATGGGCGACGCCTTAAACCATGTGGTCACCAAAGCGGTTTTTAAAATATTTATTATACATATATATAGTATATAATTATATAGGCCTATATATATTATATTAAAACATATAATTATATATACATGATAGACCTATAAACATTTACATATAATTATATATGTAGGCCTATATATACATAATTATATGTTTTACTATATATAATTATATATAAACATACATGATCAATATTTTAAAACCCTCTTAGATGGCTGCATGGTCTAAGGCGTTTCTCATTGTGATAGACTAGACTGCTGATGACATGTAGATTGAGGTTTAAATCCCTGTCAGATGTACTGAGGGTGATTTTTCACAATTGTTTTCCATTCTTATTCCACGCAAATGCGGGTTCACCTTACCTAAATTAATCCTTCCTCATCCCTAGCTCATTAGCATAATAAGTGCATATGCGTATAACCTGAGACGCTGTGCCAAAACACACACACACACATATATATGTGTGTGTTTATTGAAATATATATAAATATAAATATATATATATATATTTCAATTTCTTAAACAAAACCAACAAGAGTATTTTTGACTACCTGAGTTAAACGAGCTTATTACCAAACAGATAAGTAGCCTATGTCTTACAACTTGCATTCAGGCTTAATGCGCAGATGCCAAAATTCTGTTTGTCTACAATTATATACATATATATAAAACTATATATATATAATATATATATATATATATATATATATTGGGGACCTGGCTGTCTAGGGGTAGGGTGTCAGACTTCTATACTGGGTGTCCGGGGTTCGATCTTCGGTCCCACCACAGATTTACCTAATTGCTAAACCCTTCCTTCACCTCTGACAAGACGTGTATTAATCACAACTTGTGAATGTGTGGAATGCCAGGCCTCCACCGTGGTTCGGATTCCACTTTAAACTGTAGGTCCTCCATTTAATCTCACAATCCCCCTACCATTACACATTAGCGTAAGTGCGTATAGCCCGAACGGGTAGTAAGACACGGTGCTAATAATAATAATAATAATAATATATGCCTTTTGAAGTGGTTCTCGCCTGGAAATGCTTGTCAAATTAAAAGAATCTAGAGTCTAGAAGCTATTTAAAATGGTCTACACCTGGAAATTTTTCGAAAATTGGATGCCTTTAGAATCTATTTAGAGTGGTCTTCCCCCGTATTACAAAAAATTCCTCTCATAACCATTTGGAGTTATTTTTCACTTCCAAAGTTTAGAAATTTGACTGCCTCTAGAAGCTGTTTGGAGTTTGATACAATACCATCTTTCAGTTTAATATTCGCTCATATCAAAGGGGAGTGAAATACATCTAGAGAGGAGCGAGTTAATTTCCATTAGGAGGAGGGGGACACAAATTATTTATAAAAAAAAAAATTGTTGGTCGCCTTTACAAAACAAAAGCAATGCACTCAAATTAATCCGTTACTGAACACTAAAATGTTACGCCCATGAAAGAATATTTTAAATTTAACTTGAATCACTGCCTAACTTCCTTTACATGACAAATTTAATTTAAGTACAAAAATAGTAGACGTGAAATTAATGAACACTTTGAAACTACTGCAATAAATGATACCATTGTGACAAATGTCAGTTTCTTCAGATGAAATCCCAGCTGGTGGGCTGGGCAATGGGCATACACTATTCATTAGTATAAATGGGCAATGTATTGCTTATCATAGTTAATTTTATTTAATCTACTTCAATGTTTTGTTTTTTAATTTGTTATTCTCGATCTTGGGCCCGGACGCCTGGAAATTCCAAGACCGGTAACATGATACAAATAGTTTCATATTTTATTTATATCTTTTTAGTATTATAGCCATAATGTAGCTATGATTAATTATTATGAATAAAGCACATGATAAACTCACACTAGACTCTGTATACTGTGTTACCCTAATCATGCATTTTCTGAATTAGAGAAATTTATGATAGGGAGGTGGGCTTAAACATGAAGGTCCAAAAGCTTGAAGAAAAGTACGAAGAATCTGCGGTCTCTCGTTCTGATGCTTTCAGAAGGAAAACACGAGGACACATTAAATTATTATGTACCGATTTCACAGTTAACCATTGACACCATGATTTTAACCATACTTTACGATGACGGGTTGTCGCATTTCGTGAAATATGTTTGAAAGAATAAGGCCATATTCGAAGTTGACTAAGCTTTGAGGGTTGATAGAAAGCTAAAAACTAATACATAATGTCGGTACGGTAGTCGGCATTGGTGAAACAAAGATAAACAAAGGATCTTGTTACAGTTTCATAAAGAAGTACAATATCTATTACGTATTAATTGTTTTTATTCACTTTCCTTGAAAAGGTCGTTCATTGCGTTGCAAACACTTTTTTTTTTAACTTTTTCATTTTTATTAATCATACTTTTAAGATCATTATATGTATACCGATAGCTTCAATTTTCTAAATAATTACATTTTCTTAGATAGAATCAGAAATGATATTTTACGAAAAAGTAGTGTTGGTCTCTCCTATTAAACTTACTATTGTGGAGTGGAACTTTCTTAATAACTAATTCTTTAAATAAGTATATTGTGACTTGGAAACGCTATAAAATAAAGAATTATTATAGAGTCTTACTTTCAGGACACCACTCAACCGCAGTGCGCCACGAGAGAGGCAAGAGGCTGTGGTTCGACGTCTCTGAGGTACCCTCAGGGGAGAACATTGTCGGCGCTGAACTACGTCTCTACCAGATCGCACAAATTCTAAGTCCTTTGGTCACTTTCACAGTCACTGTGTACCAGCTCATCTCTGTCGACCAGGGGTAAGTAAGGGTTGAGTGTTGATAAGGCCTTAGTTCTCAGCGTCAGTTTCACAGTTAATGCCTACCAGCTCATCTATCTCGACCAGGGGTAAGTGATCATTGTTGGTAGATATGAATTTTATCGCACAACTTCTTTAAGACCTGTTTACAGACTCCGTACAGTCAACTCTCGATTCTAGGACCCCGGGAATAGCGTCCCTCTCGAAGTAACGACCCTTTTTTGAGGAACCGTGAAAAATGTGGGAAAAAAGGTTGAAAAGTATAAGGAAATCGGCTGTAAAATGTGTTTGTTGCATTTATTTAGGTCGCTGCGTTGCAATTGTCTTTGTGAGCGCTAAATTACTAGTAGCTGGGGTGGGTCAGGTATAAAAAAAAGACACCACCTCATCAATGCCAGCCAAAATCACTTGACTCTGTCCACCCCCTCCCACAAGCAAGACAATGTTTCCCCGCGCGCGACTGCCGCTACATCACGCGCCAGGCTTGCTTTTGCCATTGTTATTTCGATTCTCGATTTGGTTACTATTTTGGTTTGATTTTGTGAACAATTTTTGACGACCCATGCTATTGTTTAACATTGTTATTTTGATTTGGTTACGTTTTTGGTTGGATTTTGTGAACGATTTTTGATGACCCACGCTTTTTTTTTTTATTTGATACGAACTTATAATTTTGACGAAATGAGTGAAAGGAGTACCTTCTTCAAGAAATAGGTAGGTTTTATTTTATTTACTTTTTCACGTATTGTCTAAAAAATGCAATTTTTTCGTATGAAGGTCAGGGGTGGAACAAAATCTGTTAAAATTCCAATAACGAACCCTTCGAAATAACGACCCTTTTCCAGGGAACCGTGAAAGGTCGTAGAATCGAGAGTTGACTGTATCTGTATTGTACGGAGTCCGTGGTCCGTAATAGATTGATGCTACGGAAACTGATGGGTCTTTCTACAACGTACTGACCCGTCCGTATGACTGCATAGAAGATGGATTAACTTTTACTTTATAAGGACTAGTCCTTACGGATAAATACGAGGAACCAATCGAAACGTTCAGGCTATATTATGTCCGCTGATATAGTTTGTTTAATTTAGTACATAGCTTTATTTTGGATGAATGTGAACATTATAAGTTTTTTTTAGTTCGCTTTACGTTACTCTGTTGAATCCCTGATGGGCTGATTAGCCATATGGGCTTCATGATCCTTGTAGTAGGGCAGGATTGGTGCATCGGATTTTGTTAGAATGACCCCGCAAACTATCACATGTCGACGGAGAGCGGAATCTGACACAACCCACTTCTCAGGTCAATCTTGATCAATCATGCGTTCCTTCCGATCTGCTGGAGCACCCGACTCGCTGGTAAGAATGACAAATAAAACCTACTTATGGATGAACTCTGTCCAGATTGAGAAGTAGGCCTAGTGATACTCCATAATTTTGAGTTTCATGTAGTTTAGTAAGACTATCATTCACGCTTCTCGTTCTCTTTCTCATCACCCTCCTCTCTGTAGAATAAAGTGACCCTTTGGGGTTTGTAAACGCACGCTGAGTATTTTCACTAAACTTTGGTTGTAGTGTTACTGATTTGGACCCCTCTCACATATTAAAAAAATTATGGATAAAGTGCATTTTTCTTTAAACTATGGTATGTAAAATATCCTTTCTATACTTCATCCATGGAGAATCACGTGCGTTTCAGAAATAATGTCGAAGGGTTGCACCATTAAACCTTAATTTATCTTTCAAAAAATCAACTCCGTAGTATTTACCAAAAAAGCAAGTGACGCTAACTCCCTCTACACAATAGGAAGCTATCCTTCTCAACACCTATTGCCAGGATGCTTTCGATTAGTTGGTTTTGACAGTGGTCGCAAGATGTCAAAGGGGTAAGGCGTAGGTCATATATAAGCTGATTGTGAGTATGAATACACTCAGTGCCACTAACTGAAATCCATAGAGTACACAGAAAATGTTACAGAGAAATAATCTGTAGCTAAACGAAAATTGTATCATTTTACATAATATCTTCATACCGAAGATAAAATCACTTTAATAAATCGTGTGCAACATGAAAAATTCTTATTTATTTAACTAAGATATCACATAATAATTCCGTAACGTAATAATTGGCGATCGATCACGGGGCTATAAAAACCAATTATTTCACAATAAAATCTAGTACGCAATTATATAACCACAATTACATACCGCTTTAATTAATGCTCGACCCCGGGGCAATTATCAGCCAACTAAACGGTATCATTTCACTCGACGCCCATCACCAACGAGAAGCAATTTAATTGGCGCCCCATCGTGGGTAATATATCAATTAAAAATACAGTAACGCTATAATTGGCACCCAACGTGAGGCAGTTATATAACAGAAATACCGTACCGCTTTAATTAGTGCTCGATCATGGGGAAATTATCAGCTAGTTAAACAGTATCATTTCAATCAGTGCCCATCGCCAACGTGTAACGTTTTAATCGACGACCAACGCGAACCGATTAATTCAGTAACATAATATGGTGTACAGATCCTGGCCGGCTCAATATACGCTTTGATTGTTATTAATACGCGTGTTAGTTATTCGTGGGTGCTAGATTCTCTTGTCTTGTACTTGGGTGCCAGGTAGCTACGTACCCTATTCACTGGCTAATCTATTTTGGGAGTGGTTTGCTGCAGCTCTCCTCCACTTTTACCTATCCTGGGCCAAATTGTTTCCATCTTTGTACTTTCTTCCGCCATCATTGTTCACTATCTGATTCATATCTCCCTCTTGAATTTCTACCTTCCCCATCTACTATAAATCTTTGTCAAACTATCATGTCTCAGTATTTGTCCTAACACGTTAACTCTTCTATTCTGTATATCATTCCAAAGTTTCCTTCCTTCTTTTGCTTTTCTTAGCACTTCTCTATTTGACACCATATCCATCCTTTATGTTTTCAAAATTATTATGTAACACCACATTTAAAATGCTTCTAAGCTTTTACTTTCAGTTGCACCAATGGTTCATGTTTCACATCCGTAAAGCGCGACGCTTCAAACATATGCTCTTAGGAACCTTAGGGCCAGTTTCATAGTCAAATCTAATACGCCTCAAGTGCGGCACTACACTAAATACATGACGACACCTACCTAAACTCGAATGGAATGGGCCGTTCTCGCATAGGAAACTGGCCCATTCCATTCTGGTTTAGGTAGGTGTCGTCTTGTATTTAGTGTAGCGCCGCACTTGAGGCGTACTAAATTTGACTATGAAACTGGCCCCTAGTCTCAATTCCAAATTTATGATAGTTTAGGTCAGTAATGTCTTCTTGTTATGAAAAGCTTTCTTCGCCTGCACTATTCTACTTATAATATATTTCTTTCATACCGTATACTACTAACGTTTTATGATGAGGTTATTAATACAGGTGACATGAATATTACATTTTCTGATTTGGTTTTAAGATTGATATTTATTGAGATATGTAATAAATTATTGTGACTAACATATTAAATAATAACTTTTGCGTGAGCTCCTTGAGGATGCATGTATGGGAGCGATTTAAATATTTTTGTTTAACCTTAAAGAAATATAATTTAGCTGGTGGCACTGTCAAAAATGGTGCGTTTGGGTGTATACGTGAAAAACAATATGGCCGCCATCGCAAATACACATTTTCTCATTTATCTAAGTAGCCGTCTGTTTTATCAAAAGAGTTTCATACAAAATTTTAACTCTATAAAAAAATTATAATTGTGTATGGCATACAATTTTCTTAAAAAAATCTTACATTTAAGGTGTCTATATGATATTTCTGAGCATTTTTTCTGGAAATATTAGGGTTTGCAATACCCCCATAGCTTACTTTATTTTTGTTACACAACTTTCAACTTATTTTTTGGTTTGAAAAAATGTCTGAACCAATAAAACAATGATGGTCTGTCTTATTATTCTCTATCACTTCTGCGTGGTGCGTGAATAAACTCAAAATGGAGCCTGTGTTTGATGCTATCTTGTAGAAAAAAATTAAGGCAAACAATAAGTCATGCTGTTTTATTTATAGTTCTCAATCATCTGAGGGATGTGTTTTACAATTTTCAAGTGACAGTTATGGGAAAATTATTGAGTACTTTATGAAGCGAGCAAAATATAGCGAAGGAAACTGCCAGAATCGTTAAAAATTTCAGAAATTACTTTAACGTTGAGCCACTGAAACACAACAATGCAAAGTGGCATAGATCATGTTACCAATCTCTTACCCTCCAAGAGTTAATTGAAATACATAAAAAGGTAAGAGTTTCTACAGTCAAAGTGGGAAGATCAAGGGTCCTCTACGGAGTGAATTCAAACTCAGGGACATTCATTCTCTGCGCAGAGGGTTCAGTATGCTCGGGCACAATATGTAGCTTATGAAAAGAAAATGTGTAGGCTACATGGAAATAATTAAAGCAGAAGTTGAAAGTTACGGTGATAAAAAGATGACATAACTGAATGCGTTGTTTTTTTAGTCTGTAAACAAGCGATATCTTTTATTGAAATCAAAGCCGTGGATATTTGATAGTTCTCTACAAGACGATCTCACAGATATTATTCCACATAAACTAAACAGGACGCACTGGTGTCTTTAGACAGTGTGGCAGAAGTCGGACAAGATCTTAATAATAGGCATAACTTCTTGCAACAGCGAGTTCACAGTGACAGTATATGAATCTGGGCTTCTATGAAGAAGAAGAAGAAGAAGAAGAAGAAGATAATTAAAACGTGTAAATTAGCAGTAAAGAAAGTTATAACTACCCTAAAAGACAAAACTATTACCATGAATATGAATCTGTCCCTTATTTTTAGTTGTTGATGGTAGGGCTGAAGCAAGAAATTTTCTTTGGTGGGGCAAAACCTCAAAATGGTGCCCCCCTCTCCCACTCTTTTTGGCCAGGTGGCTGTTTACCAAACCTTTTTTAGCTTGTGCATTAAAAAAATGTTTATTTTTTGGAATTGGTTTGCCATCAATGTTCATTTTTTATTTGGTTTGTCATCGATGTCCATTTTGATTTGTTTTTGCTTGGAATTGGAAAAATAAAAACATTTTTTTAAAAATGAAGGTATTATTTATGGCTTGAACACAAACATATTATAATAAAATAGCTATACAAAAATGTACACAAGTGATTGCAAAAATACTCCTAGTCTATAACTTCATCTTGAGAACTTTCTTGGCTGCAAATTAAAACGTTACGGTACTCGTTGGGCGGCAATTAAAACGTTCTTGAAATTATTGTGAGATAATTGGTATTTATAGCCCTGTGATCGAGCGCCAATTAAAGTTTTCTAGTTAGCTGATAAAATAATTGGTAACTATATCCCCGTGATCGAGCGCCAATTATAGTGATATTTCTTACACTTATGAAATAAGTAAGACCTTTAGATTTTCACACAATTTATTTAGATCATGGCACTGATTTATTACAACGTTCTGTAGATTTATGTTACTGGTACTGTCTGTATTCATACGCACAAGCGGCTTATATATGACCTACCCCTTGCCTCTTGGACCCCCTTGTCACCCAGCACTGTCTGTATTTATACGCACAAACGGCTTATATATGAACTATCCCTTGCCTCTTGGATCCCCTTGTCAACAGTGTCAAAACCAACTAATAGAAAGAGTCCTGGTGACAGATGTTGGGAAGGCTAGCTTCCTATCAGGTAGAGGAAGCTAGCGTCACTTGTTTTATTGGTAAACACTACGGAGTTGATTTTTGGAAGAAAAATAAGTCTTATGGTGTAATCTATTGACATTAATTCTGAAAAAATGCGTAATTTTCCATGATGAACTATTAAAAGGACATTTTACATACAATGATTTAAAGAAAAATGCACTTCATCCATGAGTTTTTTAATATATGAGAGGGGTTCAAATCAGTATCATTACCAAATTTTTTGATGACCTCATTATACGATATTTGGGATTGCACTTGTGCTAAATGTTAATTAGACTTAGGTTTGAGTTTGCGTTCCGCAAGTAGGTTTTAATCAGTTTAAATCTGCTGAAACTCCGTTCGTTCGATGCAAAAGTCACTGGAAGTTAAAAAAAAATCATCAGGGCTGGTGAAATGTTCGGGTAAGCATCTCCAAGTTCATATTTGAAAATGAATTTTAGGAGAGCTTAAGAAGACGAACTATTCAAGTTAATTATAGGCTCAGAGCATTATTCTTAAAGCTCTCTATTTCTAGTTTAAGCTCAGCTTTACAAATATTTTTTGAGTTACCTTTGACCTAAGTTCTGCTACAGAAAGCGAATGGAACTTGGAGCCATGAAGGAAACTAAATTTCCCATCTAATTCCTCCATTGCTTCATATCTCCTTCTAAGTTCTGAAAGCATCCTGTCCATTACTTTCAAAAGATGGATATTGAGTTTTTCTTTCGACAGACATTTGAACCGCTTCATGTTCTTCTTCATAAAAAAAATCTTCCTTTTCCTTATTTGAGCTTTGTGTAACTTGGGTTTTAGCTAGAGTTTTTTCTCTCTCTGGCTTTATTGATTGCAACTGTTGCACAAGTATCTTGGTTGACCAGCATGCCAATCCAACGACCCATTCTTGTCCTTTCTCACGTAAATTCCCGCTAAAGCTTCTGTAATACTTTTCTTATTTACTTTACATTTTTTCACTGAAAAGAAAACATTTTTGCTCCCCTTCTCTGAAGTATTTTCTTATGCGTAACTTATTTTCTATTAAACAAAAATCTAAAATCCTTTCTTTTTCTACATCCTGAAAATTCTTTCACCACATAGCCCATTCTGCACCCCCCCTCATGGCAGCAGCTGGGGATTGCACCCATGACTCCCTTACCCCCACCCCTAAATCCGGCCCTGTTGTTAACCTCCAGAAGCTGGCCTGACATAGATTTCAAGTTTAATTTGATTAACTACGAACTACGATCAAAATCTCGAGCTCAATTTTTTTTTACCATCACAATACTTCTTTCTTCGAGCGGTCAAGAAAAAGTAAAAAGGAATTATTAATTTTATATTAATAGAAAATAAAAACACATCATTTAGATGGAACTACAGACTTACAAAATGTTATCGTTTATTACATTATTTTGCATAATTATTCTGTCATATTTTATGGGTAATAACTTTCAAGAAAATGTAGCACACGAAAATTTTAGGGTTCAATGACCAACACTAACGTTGCACTACGATTGCATAATGTTTTGTCGTTAGTGCTTTCATGGGCGGGTACGAGTTTATGGTGCTTTGGAAAGGACTTAGATGGGCGGGGCAATCTGTTGCTCTAAAGTAGGTATTCTGTCCATATTTAGAAGAATGCAAGTTTTTACTTGTCAAAAAGTTTGTCATCGCATAGTTTCCATTTATAGAGTGCGTGTTAAGAGTCATTCTTGTACAATCATACCGAGAGTAGTTTTTTGGAATTACTAAAGCAAAGACATTTGCGGATGTTCACCGCCATCTACTACAATGCAGAATGAGTTAAGATTTTAAAACGTTCACTCCTATGTGCATACATATTTTTCTATAAAATGTCCACTTCCGAAAACATCACAAATGCCTAGCAATAACATTTAATTTATTTCAGAATTATTTTTATTCTGAGTGGGAAATGTCCTAATAATCTCAGCAAATTAATATTTATTGATTTATTATGCGAAGAGAATTATCCACAAGGAAGAATAAAAAAAAAATTAAAAATATTCTTACTAAATGTATTATTGGTGGATTAAATATCTAAGCTAATATATATTTGCTAAGTACGGTTGTAGCTGCAACTAAATATAATATTCTTTAAATTGAAAAATGATACCGGGACGCGTGAATCAAAACCGGGACCTTAGGCTTAGTCCACCAATGCTCTATAACACTTACTGAGCTATTCAGGAACTGTCCCATGGCCAGGGTTATTCTTCACTCGGGAAAATTCCTGGATAGATCAGTGTTAGAGCATTGACATAGCAAGCCAAAGGTCTCCGGATCGGTTCCCGCGTTCAGAGGTATTTTTTCAAATTAAAGCAAAGGTTTAATTGTTTTAATATGATTGTTGTTTTAACACATAACTTTAAAAAATAAATCCGTTCATAGCATGTTATAAATCACGCTCATTATGTAGGGCCTAATTCTTAACTATTGTAACAAATTTGAATTTTCGTTTAAATATTTGGGTCAGGAAGGAGTAAGGTGGGTACAAGGGTATGGTGTCATATTTTCCTTATCTTTACGAGGGAAGAGTGTCCAAATTTTCTTACGTGTACTTACAAGCGGATATATATTTATTTTCCTTTCTAGTAGTAGTACTTGTCTTTACGGAAGGGTTATGTCCATGATTCCTAATTTTCCTCCGCCTCGGTGGCGTAGTTGGCTAACGCACTTGTCGTATTAAGCTCGACTGCTGAGAAGGGGAGATTGAAGCTCGAATCTCGGTCGGGTGAACTGGGGGTGGTTTTTCCTAAATGGTTTTCCACTCTCCTTCCACGCAAATGTGGGTTCACTTCCTCTAATTCAACCTTCCCAATTCCTAATCCATTAGCGTAATTAGTACTTAAAGCGTATAACCCGAACGGGTAGTAAGACGAGGTGCTAAATAATAAATAAATAATCCTAATTTTCTTTACAATAAGGTTATTATGTCCACGACTCCTAATTGTCTCTACAAGGGGATAGTGTTCATAACTCCTAATTGTCATTAAGAGGGCTGGTGTTTATATTTTCCTCCTCTTCTCATTTTTGTTTTGGTACGTATGAGTTACAATATATCCTGACAAGACATCTTGTGAATGTGAGGAATGCCATGCCTCCACCGTGGTTCGGATTCCACGTTAAACTGTAGGTCCTCCATTTCATTCATTACACATTAGCGTAAGTGCGTATAACCCGAACGGGTAGTAAGACGCGGTGCTAATAATAATAATAATAATAATAATACAATATATCGCTAGTCACGTGTTGTTCATAGCCTCCTTTTAATATGTGTTCCAGTCAGTAATGTATTCGAGTCAGTGTTAGCTCCAGTATTTAACTTGTCAAGCATTTTTTTTAGCACCGCATCTTATTACCCATTCGGTTTATATGCTTATGTACTAATTAAATGAATAAGGAGTAGAAAGGCTTCATTTAGAGGAAATTCACACGCATTTGCGTGGACGAATAGTGGAGAACCACTTAGGAAAACCACACTTAGTGCAATCAACCGGAATCGAGCACCCGTCTCTTTGTCTTCGGCAGTCTAGTCCTACACGAGAGTAGCGCGTTAGACCACGCACCCACCGAAGCGAGTGTCAAAGGATGTTCATAATCTCTCTGTAATTTGTGTTCCAGTCAGTATGAACTCTAGTATGTAACTTGTCAAGTATTGTTCACATCCTCCCTGTAACGTGTGTTCCAGTCAGTATGAACTCTAGTATGTAACTTGTCAAGTATTGTTCACATCCTCCCTGTAATGTGTGTTCCAGTCAGTATGAACTCTAGTATGTAACTTGTCAAGTATTGTTCACATCCTCCCTGTAATGTGTG